>LOJH01058509.1:0-11397 GCA_001685095.1 Ellobius talpinus
TAATGGGCCAAGCAGTGATTTAATTAATGCAGTTTCTGTGTGATTATTTTGGGGATGAGCTGCTGAGTGGCCAGGAAACAAACAAGCAGCCTCCTACAACAGATATTCTGTGTTTATGGTGTTCAAAGGGATTAATATTGTTATAATGTCCTATTAAATCTCTGTCAAGATGTCAATGGCATTCTTCTAGATCTGGGAAAAGAAAAACCAAAGTGAATTCTCAAGATTATATAATGTCTCCAAATTATTAAATAGTAAAACTAAAGAAAAAAGGCTTAATGAATAAAATTCAAAGCTTGACACATTAAGGTGACAAACTTCAAAATACCCTACAAAACTATAGCACTAAAAAAGCCATGGTATCAGGGGAAAAATGCACAGATCACCAGTAAAGAAAAGAAAGACTCACAAAGTAGTATCATATAACTATAACCAACTTACTTTCTATAATTTATTATTACTTAAAATAAAGGCAAAGTGAGTCTTTTCCATTGACTACTTTAACTTCATAAACACTCAATAGAACAAGGCAAAGGGAAAGTGACATTATGATAATATAATATCAGCATCCAATGTCAGTTCACACAGGGTAATTTATTTTGTGTTTGTTTTGAATAGTTAAAGATGCTATACAGTTTTCCATAGATTTGGGTAGAATATACAATATTTGATACATTTGTCAAGGTATCTTGATAATGTAAGTGCTAAATACATTTTCAAAATTGAGTGGAAAATCAGTAACAAGTTTTTTTCACAGTATATGCTCACAATTAGATTGAGTTTCTTTTTTTATTAGTTGAGTAAGCTCACTTTTCTTTTCCAAGAAAGAACTTAATGATGTATGGCCCAACATGATTTTTAGATTACTTAGAATTACTAGATAGCTTATACAAAATATCAATAAGTATTTTCAAATGCAATTGTATATTACATCTGAAAGGGACATATACTTTAGTTATATAAAGAGAGAGCTAAAGGAAATGATGGGGAAAAAGGGTTAAATTAGGGCAGTGTAGGAGGGCCAAGCAAAGAAGGGATTACAGAGAAGGATAAATAACACCAAAGACCCTTGGACAATGTCATATGGAAACCTATTACTGTATACTCTTACAATATTTTTCCCCTTTTGTAAAATTACTCAAAATGGGGTTAGCCCATATTAGACAACAAAACCACTCTAGACATCACAAGGAAGAAAATAAAAAAGTTCATTGTCAATAGTGTGTAATCTCTTTATAAGTCATTGGCCAATAAGTTTCCATAGGCCCTTAAACATTAAAGGGTATTAACAGCAATTAAAATTAGCTTCCATGACATGATGGTAAAAATCTTGTTAAGATACCACATATTTCAGTCACAGGACATGGTGATATCAAGCTGATAATAATCTGGAAGCTTTATCTCTAGTAGCTTTCATAGTGCTCCTTGGTAGAGGCCACTTGTTTGTTCCCAGCTGCCCAGACACCCAAAATAGTCTCACAAAAACTATATTAATGCAATATTGTTTGAACAACTGCTTAAGGGCATTTCTGGCTTACCTTTATATCTTAAATAAACCTATTTCTATTATTTTATATTTAAGCACAAGGCTTGTGGCATACCACTAATTTTATGTCAGGTGGCTCACGTCTTTCTCCTTGCATCTTTCTCCTCCAGGAGTGGCTATGTGGCATATCACTAACTCTGCCTTCTCTCTCTCTCTCTTTCTCTCTCTCTCTCTTTCTCTCTCTCGATATATATATATATATATTTCAGCCTGGCTATATTCTGTTAAGCCATTGACCGAAAGCAGTTTCTTTATTAACCAATAAAAGCAACACATATACAGAAGGACTTCCCACACCAGTTTGTCATCTATATTAGCTAGCTTTCATTGTGCTCAGAGGTTCTATCCAAGCTACCAGAGAAGAAGGGCAATTGGACAATCTTTCCCAGCTTTGAACACTGAGAGCTACCATAGGTTAATGAATCTCTCAACCCTCTCCAGAGAAGTTTCTATTTGAAGTAGATGGTAATTAACACAGATACCCACACTAGGCCAAAGTGCAGAAAATAAGAGTCTGTGGAATGCTCAGCCTCCAAATAGAACATCTGTATCACAGCCCACCTTCCCATACATCTCAGTGATTATTGTAGATTGGGTGGTGGAAAGAGTGTGAGAACCATTGGCAATGGATGATTATAAGAAAAAAATGTTTCAGATGCAGTAGAACATCTGCACATATCACCTAGTAGCAGTTGTGAGGGCATGCACATGATCTGTGCATGCTCAATCCAGACTAAATTTCTAGAAAGCAGTGGAGACTTAGGCATGACATTCCATCCAGCTCCCATCAGAGTTATTGGTAATTTTTAGCTGCTGAGAGAGGGAAAGTCATTTTTCTGTAGGAGATACAGAGGATATGGGAGGGGTTGTGGGAAGGAAACCATGATCAAATCATACTGTATTATAATTTTCTATAAAAGAACAAGTATAGTGACAGATGTATCTACCAACAACAATCTACTGGAACGTGCCAATCAAAGGCTATGTAGGTAAAACTGATTGGATTCTATGAGTTTTAAAATGTATAAAAGGTGTAGGCACAAATCTGGCAGGTAGGGAAGGAAGAATCAGTCTGAGAGGACTTACAGAAGGGATGTGAACATGATTAAAAACACATTGGATGAAGTTCTCAAAGAACTAATAAAACAATGTAGAATAAGTTGATTTCATCATAAATAATCAAGAATATGCTCATGAGGAAACCCTGGGGGAGTCAATCATAAATTGGTTCTTCAATTCCATAAAGAAATACTTGGTTTAAAAAATTTATTTCAGTGACAAATGAACATGTATATAATTTATGTGGTACAACATGAAATATAAATGAATAGATGTGGAATGGCTAAATCAAGGTAATTAAAGTTGCCTTACCTCATAGAGTTACCATACTTTGTAGGGGGAACATTCAAAATCTACTATCTTAGAAATACCCTCATGCCTCATATGCTACCTGATCTGTCACCATGTTTTAAAATATCCAGAATTAATTTATGACTAATTACAATTTTGTACCTGATCACATAGCAACCTCTTCTCTCATCCCATTTCCCCAATCAGTGCCTCGTAGCCAACATCCTGCCTTTGGTTACAGCAGTCCAGCTTCTTCAGTCTACACATTTAATAACATCATACAATATTTGTTCTTTTGTTTCTGTTTTATTTAGTTTTGTAAAATGCCTCCACTTTCATTTCTTCTGTAGCAAGTGACAAAGTTTTCTATCTGCCTTACAGCTTGATAATATGGCACAAAGAATAAAGAAAGATGGGTCATAAAAGTTTTACTTTTAACAGGAAGGATATGAGGAACACACTGGTAGTATTTTATTCATTCTTAATTAATCTATATAAATAACAATTTTTTGAAATTTTATTGATGTATAATTCCTGCTTTTATTATGGAACAGAATCATTTCTTATTGTCACAAATGGACAATGAGAAGCACAATTACACACATTGCTCAGATTCTACAAAGAACGGTCACATTTCCATCTTTCAATAAATATTTATCTGACAAGAATATGTGCATGCAAATGTCTAGCATCTTCTCTATTGTGTTTCCATATCAAGGGTTTAAATATGGAAATAGCATATACCTTGCCTAACTCTTGCTAGAAACTTGATAAGGCCTAAAAGCAATAAATGTACATTAATTGCTATGTATCATTTAATAGATAGTATTTATGATAAAAGTGGTGCACAGGTCAAAGTAAGGCACTCAGATTTAATTTTTGTCTTCCTAATCTATTTTTATTAATACTCAGATGCTAATGATATTAATTGTCCAAAACATTTTTAATTGTTTATAATTTGATGCTTTTATGCATAATGTCTTGCTTTTCTGTACAGATTAGTGCATTTAAGTGGCTTCCTAATTTTGTTGGTTTTTAACAAACACACATTTGATTGGAGGATTTTTCACAGGCTTTACCAAATTTGTTCATTTCACGTTTGTTTACCATGAAGGTTAATAAGTGCCACCTTCTCTGAGGACACGAGACTGTTGTTAGTTACTTACGTACCTTTGAAAATAGTCTCAGTTCACGGGTGATGTTTTCAAATTACAAACTGAATTTTCCTCTCTAATTTATTTCCTAAGATAAATTTGAAATTTCTCTGTAAGGTCCCAATCTCATTTGAAATTCTGGATATAAAATTCTAATAATAAGTCAGACATGAAGATGGTCACACAATGAAAGTTCCTGCCATGGTATTGGATTATAGATATCAGTCTTTAGTAAAGTTTCATAAGTGAAATTTCCATTAAAGGTTTACTACCAAAATTGCATATTTTGTTCTGAAGAGATTGAATTCATGGTGTATAAAAATATTTCAATCTACACTAAGATTACTACATTGGGTCATTATCATAGTACATATAGAATTTGGCTGATAGAAGATAAGCAGTAGCTTACTAAAATACATATAAAAATAAACACAGTACCATTAAATTAGAATGAGTCAGTACAAAAATGATGAGACATGATAGAAATTCAAAGGAGGATTGTTGGAGAGAGGGCCGCTTGTTCATCCCGCTGCCCAGTACCGAAATAATTACGCAGATACTCTATTATTTAAAACACTGCTTGGCTTATTTGCTCTAGCTTCTTATTGGCTAATCTTTCATATTAATTTAACCCATTTCTATTATTCTGTGTATCGTCACATAACAGTAGCTTACTGGCTAAAGTTTCGGCATGTCTGTCTCTGACAGCTCCGTGGCGTCTTTCTGACCCTGCCTCCTTTCTCCCTGCTTACAGCCTAGCTTTCTCTGCTTACCTCTATTCCCTGTGCAGGCCCACGGCAGTCCTTTATTCATTAACCAAAAAAAGCAACACATAGACAGAAGGACCTCCCACACCAGAGGATGGCCTAGAACTCAATTTTATTCTTGAAGTAAGAGGCAAACAATATTTAGTGACTAGTATGTCTAGAAATATATTAACACCCTGGACTCCAATTGCTTTGATAAATATTACTACTAAACCAATTCTGTCATATTGAATGTACTATTGGCTTATTGAAAAATATATTATCTTGGACCGAATATATCTCCTGAATCATACAAACTCTGCTAGGTGAGTTAGTATGGTATTTTATGATGCTCCAAATGTGTGAGGTAGTGAAACTCTATTCAGATAAACAGAAATGCCAGGACAACTTTAATAGGACCCTCAGTGAAATGCTAACATATGTGCTGAGGAAAATTCCCTTTAAGAAAACGAGAAATAAATGTTATGTTTTTTGTGTTATTTTGGAAATAGACATAATTTACTTTGGTTATATTTCCAAGGAAACTGATTTCCAGTTTCACATAATCTCTCAGAATTCACAATGCTATACCACTCAGCTAATAAGTTTTAATATTATTCTATACTGACACATTTTACACTAATGTCAGATGTTATTTTAATATGTGCTATGCAAATACATTTAAAACTTAAATGGAATCAAGAGCTCATGGTCTTATAATCCAAAATCATTACCAGGTATGTAATTTCCTAACATTGAATATTCTACCCAGAGAATAATCTTGCATGCACTATAATAGTAATTTTAGAACTATATTTAACTTAGACATTTTAAATTTGTTTTGAATAGATTCAATAAAATTTTTACCTAAGTTTATCTACAATGCAGAATTTCCATTTAGGATGCATGACTTTTCAACTCTGCCTTCCATTCTTTCACATCAATAAATTTAGGAAAATTTAAAGATGGCAAACCATTTATGATATAAAGTTACTTTGAAAATAATGGTGTGTGGGGAATTCACAAATCATAATGGACAGTAACTATATTATTAATTCCATGTGTACATAATTACCAGATTTTAATACATTAGACATGCATAAATCTCAAGAGAATGTATAAAAATTAACACTGTGCTGTTAAAAAACTCTGTTCTGAAAGAAAAAATCTAGACTTGAAAGGTCACCTGCTGTATGATCTTATTTATATAAATACTCTTGAAGTAACTGTTTTTGGAAATTGAAAGTCATTTGTAGTACAGGAGATTAGAGGGGAAGTGACAACAAGTAATATTGGGAACATTTATTTTTGTCAAAGGTCCTCATTCCAGCTCCTTATGATCTTTGAACAATGACCCATATTTAAAATGGCTTTAAGCTACACCCTATTTCCTTCACCACTTTTTTTTTTAGAATGTACCAGAACTGTTAAGGACAATAGGATCAATGCAGAAATGTCACACCTATATGGCCTGTGAACTTCTTACACATTTCCAGAGAAATCTATACATTTCCAGAGAAATAACTTAAAATAAGTGATTGAAAATGTTATTCAGTTTTGTTTAGTTTTGCTTTAGTTCTCATGGATATAGGACTTGAGCCCAGAATCCATGTACAAGCAGTCTTCCTAAATCCGTGTACATATCAACAGCACTAAATGGACTCAGTGGTTTTAAAAAACAAAGACGAAATATGGCGGGCACAATGGTAGGGGAAATGTGGTGAGGGAGAAGACATGAAACACAGTGTTCAGTGTTATTACTGCTTGAGTTCAAACATCTTTAATCATACAAAAATTATAGTCATGCTATCTTTATATTTATATCATAAATTACTAGTCTATTTAGGGATAAGCTTACTGCTTATTTTATTTGACAAAGTCATAATCAGAAAGCAGAACTTTCTTATTAAAAAATTCTACAAGTCCGTCATTTTTTGTTACTCCTATTTATTTTCCTTAGCAGTTGCAAAACTATAATGGATATGTTCTAGTGCACAGCTTAGCAAATTTTAGTGCATGTATAAATGTTGAATTTTTGAGAGGAAAATTAAAAGGAAATGGAATAAACAAAAATATAATGGATAACTTGAAACTCTTCACATCTCTTGACTTTCCCTGGTTATCATTTTTGAGGACTTCCATTCATTTTTAATGCCATTCAGCAAATTATGCTGTTTGCTGGTTTTCAAGTCATTATATAAACTAAAATTTCAAACCTTCTAAACAAGATTTTAAAACCAAATCATCTATCTATCTAAAAACCTATCTGTTTTCATCTTTCATCTACTATCCATATGCCTACCACAAACAGTATCAGAATGAAATTAAATATATACTTTATTCATTGAAGAAGTCTTCAAATATCTGGATAATTGCAGGTCACACTAGAGGCCAAGGTATTTCGGGAACCACTGCAGGCACTAACACTAATCATTAAATTTTCCCTATAAATTATACAGTAATGCCACTTAACTGCACAGAAAGCAATTGCTGCTTTTACAGTGATTAAAATGTGCATTTTGCTGAGCAATTTGTGGACTGAATGCAGTAAGCAAGACACATTTCAAATAAATATATTGCTTAAATATATTCATTAAAGATTTATGTTCTTATGATTTCTAACTGAAATGTTAATATTTAATTGTTGAAAGGCACATCTATAAAGTAATGAGACTGACATTCATGAAATATGATTAGTGTCAATAGCTGTAGTCATATTATGTTCCAAAGTAACATCTATAACTTATGCAAATTATGATGAAATTCAAATCCAAATATACCTGCTTTAATTTATTTCCTGCAACTTTAAAAATGTATACACTGTGCAAAACAGTTTAGGCTAATATTGAGCAAATTATATTTTTCCATTTGGAGAAAATTTTTTTCTACCAAGAACAGTGAATTTGATGCAAACATTGCTTAACAATGTGATCTATTTAGTACTTAAAAATCTCTATCACGCAGGCCTTTTCTTCCCAAATGTATCAGTTCTGTAAACAGAACAGACTGTTTTAATAAACAAAGAAGAAACATGATATAATATCTTTAATGAGTTTGTGCCCAGTCTTACCGTATCTTGTTAGGTCTTGTTCGGTGGATATCCCAGGGAGGACATCCTCTTTCTGTGTCTCTCTAACTGTGTCTCTCTCTTTCTCCCTCCCTTTTCTTTTATGAAGGGTGAAGGAAGAGAAATGGATCCTGAGGAGTCTTGAGGTAAGCAAAGGGAGCAGGAAGTGTGGAGGGAGGGGAAAGCGGATCAGGATGCGGTCAATGTACGAGAGAAGAAGAAAAGTTTAAAACATGAACAAAAAGCGTTTACTCAAGAAAACATCCTACATTACCTCTCAGGCTTTTGAAGAATTTTAATACTGAATAAGACTCTTCAAGGGATTTTCTATGATATATTCTTTCTCTTGAAACCATGTTAAAACTAACCCTGCCCTCTGGAATCTGTATGATGGTAGATGATGTATTCTTAACATTGTGTACCTAACAGAGTAATTATTTGATTAGCCTATGCAGAGTTATATTCTTTGAAATTTTACACACTGTAAATGAAACTGAAACTCTCTTGTTGAGTAAATAGCACAAAAAATTTCAAAGCTATTGTATGATCTCTACCAATGCCAGAATTTCAAACTGTGATGTAAGAATTTTGGGGGGCATATACTTGGTTTTGTCTTATATATTTTAAGTGCTAAATTGGTATATAACTTACAAAAAGATTAATATAGGTATACTGGTTCCCACCTGTGATTCTTGCACTTGAGGGTGCTAGAGGACCAGTAATTCAAGTTAAGACTTTATTTTATAGAGTTTGAAGCAATTTTGGGCTGCATTAGACTCTATCTCAAATAAACAAAAAGATAAAAGATAATTACATATAAGTTGCATTTGTAAAACCATTTGTAAGATCAAAGTTGCAGATATACAAAACAAACGTTATTATTTTCAGTTCTGAAGATTTGTTAATGGCATTAAATTGACATTCAGAACTTTTATTTTTCAGGTAATGTGTCAGTGTTAATTATACATCATAATATGCAATGATCAGTAGGATACAATTAAAATGTTTTTGAAGATGGGGCAGGAAAGGGTTTGCAGAATTAAATGGAAATGGAATACAGAAACCTGAAATATTGAAACTGCTAAAAATAAATATAGTAGCATACTCAAAACAAGGTGTGGGAAAAAAACTTTTGAGTAGGACTTAGTTTTCCCAGCAACTAAGGCCCACAACTGAGAAATAAAACCTCCTGAAACTAAAAGATGTCTTTACATCAAGGGAAGAATCAACCCAGCAAGGAAAATTCCGATGAAGTGAAACATCTTTGCAAGTTATACATCTGATGGAAGATTAATATCCAGAATATATGAGGTCTCAAACACAAAAGTCAAGAAAACAACCAAGTCAATTAAAACACTTGCCGTGGATTTAACACAAAATTTGAAAAAATATTGCTAGGAAATATCTCCAAAGATTACAACAACTGAGACCTGACAGTGGGGGAACTGGCATAGGGCCAAACTAGACCCTCTGAATATGGGTGACAGTTGCATGGCTGGGGCAGACTGAAGGCCCACTGGCAGTGGGACTAGGAGTTATCCCTACTGCTTGTACTTGCTTTTAGGAACCCATTTTCTTTGGAGGGATACCTTGCTCAGCCTAGATATAGCAGGGAGGGCCTTGCTCTTGCCTCAAAGTAATGTGCTAGACTTCATGGGAAGCCTTAGCCTCCCTGAGAAGTGGATGGGGGTTCAGGTGGGAGGGAAGTTGGAGGGAGCAGGAGGAGGGGAGGGAGTGGGAACTAGGATTTATGTAAAATGAGAAAAGATATATTTTAAATAAATAAATCTTAAAAAATATTAGAGAAATGATAATTAAAACTAACATGAGGTTTGTCTTACACCATTAAGGATGGATGGTTAATATCAATAAAACACTTGTGATAAATGTCGGCAAAGGTGTGGTGAAATGAGAATCCTCATTCGGTGTTGATGGCTTGAAATGGGGTATAGCCCTTTGTTACATCACTATGGAAAACTTCCAAAAAGTGAAGAATAGCTCTACTATATGACTAGTTTTGCAACCACTTGACATATGTCTGAAGGCCTAAAAGTTCTACTCCACAGATAATTTTTCAACCCTGTTCATTGCCTCTCTATTACAGATGCTAAGCAGTGTAAATGTTCTTCAGCCAAGGAGTTTACAATAAAATTGTGGTAAGTATACACAATAATACTACTTAGCTGCAAAGGAAAAAATGAAACCATAAAATGTGCAGGTCAATTGTTGTAATCATAAAATACTATACTGAGTGAAGTCATCCAGGTGTTGAGAGACAAGCATTGCATGTTCTTATTTGTGGATTTTAGTGCCAAATATTTAGATGTGAGTTCATAACCTGGAGCAAACAAAGATTTCAGGAAGGCAAAAGAAGAAAATTGGATATGGAGGGGGAGGAGTTTTAGAGAGAAGTACAGCAGGACAATGTGTTATAAAGGGGGAAATGGAAAACCAGTGGAGAATCTCTAACTAGGGAATGGAAAGTGAGGGCAATGCAAAACATGAAGTAGGGAGGAGGAATAAATTATGCTAAGTAGATTGAAAAAGATATAAGGAATCATATTATTATAATTTAATTTAAATTATATATAATATATGCAAGTGTGTTTGAATTTATTTCACTGGAATGATGGTACCCTCTGAAAGACCATATACTATCTAACAAGAATCCTACTGCCAGACCCCAGAACTTTCTTCTGAGTTGTTGGTCAGGACAGTTCAAGAGACAATGGGCTATTGTTATTGTTCCTGGTTGCCTTTCATAAATTAATGGTAAGACACTATTGTTGAAGACACATGCTCTACAGAGAAATTGGATCAATTGAACTAGATCGGACCTATATGTGACTTGAACTGTAACATATATGAAAAGGTACAAGAGTGGTACTCACATCTTGGTGGTAATCAGTAGATATCATATTGGACCCAAGGCTTGCTCAATAGTAAGCCCTGTAAACCTAGTTAAATACCAGTTATGGATCAGACAGTCGTCTGTAAAGGAGAACCTACATTTGTTACTTTCCTAAACCAGTCTACAGTCTAGCTACATTCTAAATAACTATCATCATTCCTAAAGATAAGTGAATCTCTCACATCTCATCAAAGGGCATTCTTTTTGGAACAGATAGAAAGCTTTACAGAAATTTAGAACTTGACAAACAAAATAGTGAATAAATGGTGGTGGGTACGAGAACCAACTGATTCATCTACAGTACAACACCTCAGCTTCAGAGACCATCATGCAAGAGGGGTAGGAAGATTGTTAAGAGCCAGATAACACCTTATATAGATGACAAAAAATATGGATTAACCTATGAAATTTCAATAATTTTCATAACAGAACAAGACCTGAAAATAACAACATCAGTAGACATGACAAAGTGGATGGAGGAAAGGCCCCACCACCTAGATGAAAAGCTATAGGTATGAACATAGTTGAACAAATGCTCTTGTAGTATGATTGGGCATCTATTGGGTATCTTCCCAAGAGTGGTATTGCTGGATCCTGAGGTAGATTGATTCCCAATTTCCTGA
>LOJH01058511.1:0-11397 GCA_001685095.1 Ellobius talpinus
GTGTCCACATGCGTGTGTCACATTCATACATCCACGTACAGGAGCTAGAAGAGAGTGTCAGATTGGGAGCTGGAGCTGCAGGTTCTTATGAGCTGCAAGGAGGTGCAAAGAATCAAACTTGGATCCTCTAGAAGCGCAACAGTATGCTTTGCAAACGGTAAAAAGTGCAACAAGTGCTCCTAACTGCTGACCCATCTCTCCAGCCACAAAGGATAAAACCATTTTCATCTTTACATCTGAGTGCCTAAGGATGAGTTAAGTGCTAGACCATGTTCCTGCTTCTAGCCATTCTGCTTTTTAACTGGAAATTTTACTTGAATAAGAGACAAGTGGGAAATGATCTCTGACATTTAATCTTTTTGTCACCTTGACTGGATTTAGAATCGGTATGGGAGCAAGCCTCTGGATGTGAGGGTGTTTTCAGAAAGGTTTAAGTAAGGAGGGAAGATTGGCCTTGAAGGTGGGTGGCAACCCCCCACCCCCCCATCTGCAACTTCACTAACTGAGAAAGAGACAGCTGAGCACCAGCATTCATCTGTCCCTGCCCCTCCCCCTCCTGCCACCAAGTCTTCTCCTACCTAAGGACTGTTTCCTCTCCAACTGTGAGCCAAGATAAGCTCTTGCTCCCTTAAGCTGCCTAAGCAATCTGGTGCTTTCTTTCCTACAGCAACCAGTCCCATGATGTCTGATGACTACTGTTTAGAAGGCAGTGAAGCTAGACTCCACACGTAAGAGAGGCATCAGGCAAAACTAAGACTCAGCAAGTACAGGAAATCAATTTTACAATAAAAAGACAAAGGTAGAAATAAAGTAATTTCAAAGTAAAAGTAGAAAAAATACTCATTTATATCCTAAGCCCACACCACCCTCTTTAGCAAATTTCCTCATAGAAAACCAATTCTAGGTCAGAGCTTTGAGGGTGGATATGGGAGACACATCAGAGAAAGCAATGCAGAGAGCACTGTTTTCAAGTCTAACCCAGAAAGGCTGAGCTGCTACACCTGGTTAAAAGAGTGCTCTTCTAAGGTTCCTAATTACAGATTTATAGAATTTAAACTTTTGTATGTAACAGTCCACATTTCTTAAGACAATACTTGGACATCTTTACTATAACACAATCTGTGTGGAATTCTAGCCAGAAGCAATTTATTGATTGTAAATGCCTTACTTGTACTTAACCCCATAGGGAAAACAGATATAAATATTACAAATCACTTAAGAGAGTTGAAATACACAGAACACATTAAGCAAAACAGAACAAATGCTTATTAAACTGAACCTTAAAGCTAAATATTGACTTTTTATAAACAACTCACATAACTAGACTCATCTGAAACTCTAATTTTTCAAAGATCTGTCATAAGTCACAAAAGATACTCCAACCTCAGTGAACGTAGTGAGCAGGTATTTCACTAGTGAGCACAATGGGAATCAGTGAGGACGAACACACACTACTGAGCTTCTCACTCAATGAAAGCAGCACAGAAAAGATAAAACACATGCATACTTATAACATATTTTACCTGACTCCATCAATAAATTGTTCTCATATTTTGTAGATAAGAGAATTCTGATAGATAACGCAATAGTTTTATGATGCTCTCAACGCCAGCAGCTGACATGAAACAGAATCTGTAGGGTTACAATTACAAGAACACACCTGGCTCATTGATGACGTTCTCACAGGAAGCTATATCTTCTTCAGGGGACAGAATAATTTTCCCTAGGAACTCATTTCTGTAATATTTCTATCTGGGATGTTTCAGCACTTTATCTTATGGCAAGCAAAGACAAATACTGTGTTTTGAAGCAGGTGTGCTAGGCACTCTGAGAAATAGTGTTAGTACTGAGAAAACAGCTAAAAAGGAGGTATCTTTGGTAAAGCAAAATCATAATCTGTGCCAAAAGAATAAAAACATTAGAGGTAGAATTTTGTTTTGACAAAATAATTAGTACAGAAGCTATTGCTACTGCACAGCCCACTCTACTATCAGCTGTTGATAGGGTAATTAAATAAACAGACACTTGGGCTTCCACACATTCTTTGGAAATTTAATGTTATGCAGAATTCAATATAGAAACTTGTAAAAACTTAAGTACTACAATCTATGTTATTTGAAATGCTTCTCAGAATTTATTACTCAGTTTCTCCCCCTTTCTCCCCCCTCCCCGCCCCACTCCCTTTGTTTATAGAAATGGACGGTTTTCTGTTAACTCTAAGCCTCAGATCAGAGAACAGGCTAACAGGAGTCACGGGACTGTGTGAGGATTCAGTGGGAGGCAGGTTATAAAGAAAGGACTAAGGAGGGGAGAAGTGGGGACCCAGTTCTAGCAAAGCAGGACTTTCACTCTGTGTTCCCAGGACAGAACCAAAGACAACAAAAAACATCTGCAGCAAATAAAGTAAGAACTGAAATCGAATACACTTCCCTCCTGGTGGGCTGGAAGAGGTAATATTTCCAGAGCTCTGCGTTCACAACACTTCTGTTAGCTGACAGAGAACTGATAAAGCCAGTCCCCCCACTCCCATTCCTCCTCATTCTCACCACAAGCTATCAAGTGCCCAAAGACTTAAAACTCACAAAAGAAGCTCAGTGCATTGGTTAATGAATTCACCCAAGTTCTGTAAAATTTAAATGGGGGTGGAGTCCCCAGAATAGCTTCATATCAAAGGCTTACCCTTCTTTCAAAGAAAGCACATGGATAATAATAACCAGTGCTCCTTAAAAGCAGGACAGTGTAAACACAGCCCCCACTTGCTGAGCATGTTCGTGTGCCATGGACTAAGTGCTCCCTGGATGAACATTCACCCCACACTTTGGACTATCCTTTATGTGGAGCTCCACTCACACATGAAGAGTCTTAGTGTAAGTGGTTGGCCAAGGTCCCACCTGACCAAATGGTGGAACATGGAAGTCTGGCTCCAGGCTCTGCGATCTTAATCACCACTTTGTTTGCTGGTTGATTGGTTGCTTGGTTTTAGTTTGGTTTTGGGGTTTTGGGTTTCTGAGACACGGTTAATCTGTGTAACAGCCCTAGCTGGCCTGGAACTTTCTTTGTAATTCAGGCTGGCCTTGAACTCAGAGATCCACCGTCTCTGCCTCCCAAGCGCTGGGATTAAAGATGTGTGCCACCACTGCCTAGCTTAATCACCACCTTTATCAAATTATTTTTAAAAGCACCTAAAAATGGATCAATAATAAAAACAAGACGCTATCACAATCAGGCTCCATGACTGTGGTGGTTTGAATAGTAAATGTCCCTACAGGGCCAAGCATCTGAACACTCGGTCCCCAGCTGCTAGTCTGTTTGGAAAAGTTTGGGGGAAGTGCAGCCTTACCAGGGGAAGTACAACCCTGGGGTAGGCTCTAAGAGTGGATAGCCTGGCCTTATTTCTGCTTCCTATTTGGGAGTGAGGATACAACACTTCAGCTTCCTGCTCCTACCACCATGCCTCCTCCCTGCCATAATGGACTTATCCCTCTAGCACCATAAGCCAAAATAAACTCTTCCTTCCACAAGCTGCTGTTGGCCAGGTACTTTATCAAAACATCACTAAATAACTAGTGCAATGGTATAGAAACTACTGACTCTTTCACTATTAAACAATTACCTGCACTTTGACTGATTTTAGCACACAAAGCAAGCATTTTGCATTGGGTAAATATGTTTAATTACTGTTTCCTTCAATAAACTGCAACACAGGATTTTATTTTAGCAAGGTGAGGACACAACACAGCAATTTCCTTCTCCCACTGAATTTGGAAAATGTACTGTGAAATATCTTTTGCACACTGAATGAAGTTCTCAAAGACAACCCTAAACTTGAATTCTGTGTCATGACACCATATCCTAATGCCCAACAGGATCAAAGCACAGACTTGGCTTAAATTACATACTACTCATTCCAAAATTTTTCAAAATATATTCATTTCAAATAAGAATGTATATTTCACCAAAATATGAAACTACTTTTGGTTTTGTGGGTTTTTTTTCCTTTTGTTGTTTGTTTGTTTGTTTTTGAGATAGGATGTTGTAGGAATTGAGCCGTCGCCGTATCTGGGGTAGACATTTATTTAGAATGGACAGTTCTCACCAAATCTGGGGTAGACATTACAGTGAGCTGTTTTCTAGAAATACTTTTTGACCTTGCAGAATCATTGTGGAAAACAGTAAAAGAATCTGTGAAAAACTGTGACTGTCTTCATGATCTGTAGAATTGCTCAGAATTGTTCTTCTGAAGGGGTGTTGCAGAATTCTAATGACTCTGGTCACGAGACACCTCTGAAGCTTTTGGATTATTGTATACTGCAACGGTACACAATAAGGACTAAAGTCATGAGAGCATGTAATGCTTTCCTTTAGAGAAACATAGATTAGATAGGACCTTGGGATGAGGAAATACATTACCCAAAAAACAACTTGGTATAACAGTCGATAAATATGCCCTTGTACAGCTGTCCAGGGTTCAGTCCATCAAAGGCCAGACCTTCCTGCTGCCACACAGGCCTAAAAATTTCATCTGGAAATGACCTCTTTCTTTGACTGACCCATGCAACACAGAAGACCGCAACAACAGGGACTCTATTTACAGACCCAGCTATCCTGAAACTCACTATATAGACAAGGCTAGCCTCAAACTCACAGAGAACTTCCTGCATCTACCTCCCAAGTGCTGGATTAAAGGTATGTGCCACCATGCACAGATGCAACTATTTTCCTATTTTATTTTGTATTTCTGTAACAACCAAATTTGACCAGAACAATCTGTTTAAAGAAGAGTAATGCTTGCTTTTCCCTGGAAAGATTTATATTTCATTACCTTACCAACCACCAAAACACATTCAATATACATTCTTTCTTGCCCTAGAAACCCATATAAAAACAATACAATTAGTCACCCTGAACATGTTAGGCACAAAAACATCTTAATGAGAAAGGCTGGCAAAGACAACTAAGTGGTTTCTTCTTTGTTTGAAAAAAAATTATAAAAATCACTTCTAATGCAAATAACAGCCAATTAAGTTGCTTCATCTATAAAATAAGAGAGTTGTGCTGGATGACAGCTCAGATAACAATCAGACATTATGACTGTATTTAAATAGACATAATAAATCTGGAAAAGCAGTCAGATAAGAGTAGAAAGGGTTTTGGATGGATATTTTCCAAGTCCCAAAATAAAAAAATGGCAGAATATACAAACATAAATTTTGTCTTTCCCAAAACCCAATAAGTTACACAGAGAAATAAAATCAACACTAAAAACTGTCACAAGTTGTCTAGGTAGAGAATGGGCTCAAACTCTACAAACTTTTGAAAAGTATTATCTGGAAGGAAAATAAACAAAACTAAAAACAAAATACTTCTATAAACAATCCAGTATCATTGCCTTCCCCCTTTTTACTGGCCATCAAAAAAAATTAAATAAATAAATAAACAAACAAACAAAAATAAGAAAACACAACAACGATGAAAAGCTAGATTGGCAAAATCCTCAATTCCTGAATCAACAGGGTGCAATCATCATTTACTTGAAAAAAGAAAACATATGAGTTAAGAAATAAGAGTTGAAAAACAACTCCCCATGAACACCTTCTCTGAGTCAGAGAAGTCTATGTAAATCAGACAACCCAAAAAAGAGTTCAAAAAGCTCAGAAATGGACGAGCCTTTCCCTTCCATAAGGGAGGGTGAACAGGAGTCCACCTAAATCTGGGTGCTAGACTAAACAGCAGAAACAGAATCTACTGTGGGTGGAAAAGAGCTGCCAGAAGGCTTTTGCGTGTTGACAGAAGAAATATACATATGTGTATACACATGTCCTTGCTCTGCTTGAGTGTCTAAAAGAAAAGGTGATCCACTATCTAGTACGTCTAGCAGCCAATACTTGGTTTCTGTTATGATTCTCCAGTGGAAGGAACCAGCTCCTCTTGGAAAAAGAGCTGTTTAGGGAATTGGATGGGAAACACAAAAGATGAAGCTGGGTTATTTCCCATAGCAAGAACTATGAAGGCAAATGGCAGCCAGGACTGGGCCAGCATATTCGAAAAGCCTAACGGGTACAGATATTTCGATTCTTTAAGGAACTGTGGGGGGGATACCATTTCAAGAATTCTAAATTCAGCAGGTCTAAAAAGATATTAAATGGATAAAAACACTGAGCTGGAGTGATAGCCAGCAGGTAAGAGCACAGGCTGCTCTTGCAGAAGACTCATGTTCAATTCCTAGATGAAACTTCAGTACCAGATGATCCAACACCTTCTTCTTGCCTCCATGGACAGCAGGCATATGCATGATACACATACAAACGTGCAAGCAGAATATCCATATATGTAAACAAAATAAGTAAATAAATAAAAATTTATAAAAAAAGACGTCTTTTAAAACTCTTGTTAACTGCACATCGCCTGGACCGCTACCCAAAGCATATCCTCTCCCTCAGAATGATTGAAATTGTTTTCTCAAATGCAAGTTATGATTTTAAAAATGTGGAAAACAAGATATAGAGTTTAAACATTACTTTTATCTATGATATGAACCAATACTAAGGGTGAAATGCTACCAGAAAAAAAACCTGAGGATTCTGTCCTGAACATGGAGAGTTTACTTACACAAATGATTTGACTAGATTACAAGAGAAAAGAAGGTATAAACAGTTTATTCTAATCCAAAAAGGGAGATGGAAGTAGCTTCCAATTAAAATATTAATTAATGTGACAGTGCTATAACCTTTACAAGTTTGTTGCAGACAAAAATTAAGAGGACTACCATGACTCGATGGTAGAACACTTGCCTAGCATAAACAATGATCTAGCTCTGATCCCTCAAAATAAGGAAAAGGAGCAAAGCAGGGGGATATTTAAAAGCTGTAGAACAATACAAAAAAGCTTTAATCAAACAATTAGGTATTAAAAAAAACTAATGAGGTGTTGGCAAGATGGCTAAGTTGGCAGTAGTAAAGGCACTTGTCTCCAAGCTGATGACCTAAGTTCAATCTCCAGAATCTACATGGTCACAGAAGGAGCTGATTTCCACAAGTTGTTCTCTGAACTCCACACGTGTGCTAGGAAATATGCACCTATGATATGTGCACAACCACATATGTATGTATACACAAACACACACAAAATGTAATTTTAAAAACTAAATAATAAAACAACAATATCTCTACAAATAAGTCCCTTTTAACATCTTTGGGCATGAGTAACTCTCACAAACCCAGCCATTCAAGAGCTTCTGCACCTCAGCACACTCAAATAGACTGTAATGAGATACATGAACTCCCCAACCGGGGGTGGGGGGGGACGACAATCAAAGGATTACAGATTTGCTAAAGAAGGAAAACATATTAGTCTGATTTGATAAACAAGTTGTACAAATGATAACCCAAATCTGCATTCACGTCACACTGTTCCAAATCATTGGAGGAACACATTGAAAAGCAGGGCTACTCAGCAAGAGGGACTTCTTGCTCTCCATTTTTAGAGAGCATTCATCAAATATGGCATTTGGAAGCAGTATGGGGGTGTGGCTATGGGTGTTGTGAATTATCTTAAGATAGCTAATTGGCATGTATTTTACCAAACATGGTTATCAGACACTCTTTTGGGGGTGAGAACACTTTTACATCCATTATTTTTACATCCCTTCACTTGGTTTTAAGAACATAATATATTGCTATACTCACAGAGCAGCAAATCTCTCAACCCCCTTCAGAGAAACCTCTTCTTGTAGTAGATGGCAGCTAACACAGAGATCTCAACTAGTCAATACGATGAAAATAACATACTGTGGAGTGCTTAGCCTAAATAGGGTGTGTGTGTGTTACACCCCTCCATTCCAAGGCCCAGGAGTCTTCTTAGAAGAAGGGGCAGGAAGATTGTAAGAACCAGGAGTAGAGGATTGTTGACTTCATGGAAATAGTGTTTTCTGGACACAACAGGGCAGCTGCAATTGCGACAGCATGCACAAAACTACACCAGCTCAAGGCAGGCAAAACCCCAGGAAGGAGAGGGGAGGTAAGCACAAAATCCCACCAGTAGCTGAGGAGTCATGGGCAGTGGATAGATACTGGGAAAGGGGGAGTTTTCTTTGTGGTGTCACCTCCAAGGAAAGCCACACTCCTAAGAGTAGCTAGGCAACAGGAAATGAATGGGCTCAAAAAAAGAAAGAAAACTCAAAGTTGGGTGGGTAAGAAAGTGAGAGTGGAGATGGTGGATCTGGAAGGAGTTCGTGATAGGTGAATATGTTCAAAATATTTTTCTAAAGTTATCAAAGAATTAAATTGTTTTAAAAGAATATTATGCAGTATTCAGGAGGCAGAGGCAGGCAGATCTCTGTAAGATCTTGTCTGTACAGGTTCAAGGTTATCTAAGGCTATAGAATTAAATCATCTCAGATGATGATATCAGTTACAGTAAGTTAACTATTGTCACCATGTACAATAGAGCTCAAACATTTGCTCCTACTATTTAAGTGAAATCTTGTAACCTCAAAGATTTTTATGGATAAAGAAAATGTGCAACCCACTCTGAAGCTGCCTCTGCAATACAAGTCAGGTATCTCTGAAATAACACTAAGTACTGGCAGCAACAAACACTATGAGAATATAGCTCACAGGACATAAATGTATTAGCCACAGACTCTAAGTTACCAACACATATTCAACTGAAACCTATCATTATATGAAATATCTATGGCCATATATTTCCTCTTAGGAAATTCATAAAACTGAAACGAGGCACTAAGTTCAGTAGATCACATTCCCTGGCAGCCCAATTCTTAATAAAGCAATCAGAAATTTGATCAAAATATTCTTGATTTCAATTTAGTCTTTTCTACACTCAAAGGTAGATTAAGCTACATCTAAACAGTTTCTGTACTATTTTTTAGGCATCTCTCACATCTTTACCATTCATGCAGCTACACATGACTTCTCCCAACATGGCCAGGATGAGAATGACCTCACTCCTCCAGTACCACAGTCTACAAAGAGGTCTCCCTGAACATGACTTCAGACCCAGCACTAGAGAGTTAAAGGACTGGTAGAGTGCTGGCTTCTAAACAGCTACCTGCTAGAGGAAGGCATGCCAAATGTTAGCTCTGGGGCTCTTCACTTTCATTTGTATCAATAAGCTGGACATTTAAGTTATCATACTTCATGTCCCTACAACGTCTACAATTACTTTAAAATATTTCAATAAATAGCTAGATAGCTCAACAGATGAAGTGCTTGCTGGGCAAACATGAGGACCCAAATTGAATCCCCAGAACAAGCAGCCAAAACCCCTGTAGTCCCAATGAAACAATGGCAAAGCAGGAGGCAGAGACAGGAGGATCCCTGTATACTCATGGGCCAGCTAGCCTGGCCTCACAAACGAAAGACTATGTCAAAACAAGCAAGATGAGGACTGATAGCACACACATACCATAGAATACATGAGCCCACACTCACACACATGCACATGCATCATACACACACACAAATTCTTCAACAAAAACAAAAATGACAAAGAGCCAGGTTTGGGAGAATCCCCGTCTTCCAGAGGAAGCAGAAAGATGGAGCTCAGGACCATCCTTAAGCAAGATTAAAATAATAGTGACAAGAAGAAAGACAGTCTTAATTACTGACTCTCCTGAGATGAGGGTAGGGGGCTGCAGAACGAGTTCCTACTCTTGTGAGATAAACATTTTCATAATAAACTAGCATCTCTGATAGATGAAAGAATACAAATGTACTCTGGAATTCTGCATATGATAATTGTGGTATTTCACATTAGAAGAGAAAAGACAGATTACTCAATAAATGCTATCAGGAAAGATGATTAGTCATCGGGAAAATGAAAGCAGGCCCATCCATCACCAGCAAATCAGAGTGAGTTCTAAGTAACTGATTTAAATGTAAGAAAATAAAAGCATTAGAATATTAACAGGAACAAAACTCAGGTAAACCAAAATCATCTAGAGGAAAAAAAAAAGCAGTAACTTCCTTGGCAGAAAAAGCACAACAAAGAGGGACAAGTTTCTCATGAAGAGTAATGTCCCTGAGAGAGTACCTACAAATTAGTAACCACATTCAATAAAACAATAATAGAAGGATACAAATATGTCACAGAAAAGGAAGTAAAATGATTCTTATGAGAAATGCAAATTAAAAGACACTAAGATACCATTTTTTACTCATCAGATAAGTAAAGATCAAAAGGCTCATCATGGGGTATGTTGGCCAGGCTCTAGGTACATGAGCAAGCTCATACATTGCTGATAGGAGTATAAATAAATACATTCTCTAAAGAAGGCAACACATCAAATAAAATTATAAGTTTACATACATTTAACCCAGCTTCTAAGTGTTTACTGCAAAAATCTAGTTACATGTGTACAAAATGACACAAATATTTGTCCCCTACAAAGACAAAGAAATCACTGCAACATCACTGGTAACAGCAACGGACAAGAAAAAAAGTCTAGAATGAAAGGATTGGTGAACACTATGCTCCACTGATACAATGCGACACAGCACTACTAAGGAAAAACAGAACAAGCACACTTAGAACAATATAATCACTGAGCCTGCTAGGTATTGAAACCAAGAGCCCAGTACATGCTAGGCAAGTAAGGCCTCCACCACGCCAGTCTCAAATTCATTCATTCTCTTGCCATGATTCATTTGAATTTAGACCCTGTAAATTGAATGTGCATTCATAAAATTCCATTGCCAATCTTACTTTGATGAGAATGTATAGAATGTTTAAAAACACCAACGTCTTGGTTTTATACACATTATTAATTTTAGTCTGAAACATGTAAAAATTTTGTGGGTCCTGGGTTACAAGGAAAGCCTTCTGCATCTAAGAGATCCCAGCAACACAGTCAGCCTCCTGAAATACATTTCTCATTTTAAGATGATCTTTGCTGTCTGCCTTGCTCTCCCTGGGACCACTAAGGGAGCACTCAGAAACAACTGTCTAGCATGCTAGCACATAGGTGCAGAAGAGCAAGTAATAGCACATGCTTTGCCTATGTTTTTTTCTCTGAATTAAAGCAAGATGACTGACAGTTCTTAGAAGAAAATCACTGTGGAGTGGGCCAGTGGGAAATAAAACAGTGTTTTCTCTAGCAAAAAAGTAGACGAGGAAAGCAAAACACAGGTAAGAAAAGAAGGACGCCAATAGCAGAGGAATGAGGAAGTCTTTGAGAAGCCCAAGAACAAACCCAGAAATCACCAGTGCAACAAACAGTCATCCTCGCAAACAAATAACACTGTGGGACTGCAGAGATGCAATGTTTAAGAGCAGGTACTGCTGTTGGAGAGGGCTTCAGTCCCATTTCCAGCACCCACATCTGGCAGATCACAACCACCTGTAACTCCAGCTCCAGGGCCTCCACAGGCACTTTTG
>LOJH01058512.1:0-11397 GCA_001685095.1 Ellobius talpinus
ATTTCTCAGAAAATTCGGGATCAACCTACCCCAGGATCCAGCAATACCACTCTTCTCTATTTCTTGATTCTACCATTTCTATCTCGAATCTCTGTCCCCTTTTCTGACCCTCCCCTCTTCCCCATCCCAATAAAATTTTTAAAAAGTAATGTACCACTCTGGATATTGTAAGAATGGTGTACAAAAACAAAAACTAACAAAAAAAACAGTAAAACGATTTTGAGTGATAATGGGTTAAAACCCCATAAGTAGTATATTAAAATTATTACTGTATGTGTTTACTGCTTTGTCACTTTGCATTTCTCCCTTCCAATTTTTCTTCCTTCTAATTGTGAGAGTCATTTTCCCAAGTCAAAAATTTTCATTTACTTCATTCACTGTGTTATATGAGAAAATCTATTTTAAACAAAAAGAAACAAAACAAAATACAAATATATAATCACATATATAGATACACAACACACACATATATATCTACATACACACATACATGTATCTACAACACATTGTATTTTCATTAAAATATTTATATTTTCAAGTGTTAATGTATGTTAAATATAATGGTATACAATAATGTAAGTCTATTTTGTGGGTTATAGTCATGATGGATTTACTACTATATTTTAAATATTAAATCACAATTGTGATGCTAATAATATTGCATATCAAAGTAAAGAAAAAAGTTACTTTAAAAAATGTTCCAATTTCTCAATTCCTATGGAGTAAAGTATACATTCTAACACTGCAATTTTTGTTAAATAATGGTTTTAATTTTTAAAATTGGCATATATGTATTTTATATAGTGATTTATTTTATAACTACAATATCTTTCAAGTGTACCATTACTTTGACAGTAGTAAATCCCCATACTCTCTCCTTTTTCTTATCTCCCCAGTAGTTCCCTTCCCTCAGTCATGCTTCTACTTTCATATATGTATATAAATGATTTTATGTAGCCTTATAAAATCTAAAATTCACTTAAGAGAAAAAATTAAATATTTGTCTTTCTAAGTACAGCTTCTTTTGCATTTTCCTGCAGAAGGCAGGATTTCATTCTTTAACAATTTTCGGTAACAATTCATCTGGGAGAGACAGTAGGCTGATCTCATAACATGGCTATTGTGAATAGTGCAACAATAACTACAGATGTGCAAGTATTTCTGTTGGCTGATGACTTAGATTATTTTCAGGATATTCCGAGGAGTAGTACGGCTGGGTCTATGCTAGCTCTATTTGTACTATTTTTAGGCACTTGTATGTTGATTTCCATAGTGAGTAAATTAACTTACCATCCTACCAGCTGTGTACAACTGCTCATCCCCTGCCTGCATCCTCTCAAGATGTGCTTATATTCTCGAGGTTTAACTTGGGTAAGTCCTTAGGTGCCCAGAAAGTTATCCATTTTATTTTTTATTTTAATGTATTAAATTTTTACAGTATACACACACACACACAAACACACACATACACTCATGTGTGCCACGAATTGCGTATGGAAGATGATAACTTGATGGAAGTTTGTTCTCACTTTCTCCCAGGTGGGCTTCTAGGATTGAACTCAGGTTTTCAGGCTTGGCTGCAAGCACCCTTAACCACTGAGCCATCTTGTTGGCCATATCCATTATTGTAGGTTGTCCAAGTTATTCATGATATAGATTTTCAACACATGACCTAATGACCCACTGAATCTCATTGGTGTTTTTATGAAATTTCCTTTTTTATCTCTAATTTTATTACTTTGAGTCTTTTTCTTTTGGTTAGTTTGAATAAGTTTTTCAATCTTTATTCTTTTAAAAGCACCAGCTCTTTGCTTCACTGATAATTTGTATTGTTTCTCTTGGTTTAATTAACTATTTTTCCCTAACTGTCTTAGTTCAGTTTTCTATGCTATGAAGAGACAACATAACCTTGACAACTATTATGAAGGAAAACATTTAATTGGGTGGAATACAGTTCAGAGATTTAGTCCATTATCTTCACGGCAGGGCATGGCAGCATGCAGGCAGGTATGGTGCTGGAGAAGGAGCTGAGAGTCCTACATCTTGATTCATAGACAACAGGAAGTAAACTGAGTCTCTGAGTGTGATCTGAGCACATATGACACATCCAAGTCCACCCACACAGTGACATACTTCTTCCAACAAGTCATACCTACTCCAACAAAGCCACCACTCCTAATAGTGCCACTCCTATGAGCTTATGGGGCCAATGTCATTCAAGCTGCCACACTAACCTTGATCATTTGTCTACCTACTGCTTTGGACTTGCCCTGTTGTTAGTTTTCTAAGGCCTTGAAGTACACCATTAAGTTATTTGTGGCTGCTTTTGAAAAATGTAGGCACTTACAGACAGAACAAGTTCCATTTGAACTCACAGAGACTGAAACAGCAAACACAGGGCCTGCACTGATCGGCACCAGGTCTTCTGTGAATTTCTGACTCTTGTGCCTTCTCTTGTAGCTTTTCTATTTTTCTGCTTGCTTAGCTTGTCCAACTTCAATATAATGGTTTTCTTTTTATCATATTATGTTTTGTTTTTCTCTCCTTGAAGCCTGTTCTTTTCTAATGAGGGACAGAAAGGGAGTAGGTCCAGATAGGTGGGGAGGTGGGGAGGAACTGGAAGGAGTAGAGGGAAGGGAAACTGTACTCAGATTATACTGAATGAGAAAAGATTCTATGTTTAATTGAAAGAGGAAAACAATACTTCTATTGAATCCCAAAGGCTCTGGTATGTTTTATTTGCTCATTTGAATCAGGAAGTTTTAAAGTTTCTTTCCCTCTCTTTTTTACCCATTTGATTTCAGGACGTTTTAGTTTTCCCTTCTGATTTATTCGATGACCCTTCAATCTCCACAAGTTTGTGTATTTGCTGTAGTTTCTCTTGCTATAGATTTCTAATTTAATTCTTTGTGGTCAGGTAGAATACAAGACGTTATTGCAAAATAGTTTTTTTTACTATTTTTCTTTTTGAGATTATGATATAACTACATTTCTCCCTTCCTTTCCTCCCATGTACCCTCCTTATTCTCTTTTAAGTTAATGTCCCTTTTTCATGAATTATTATTACATGCACACATACACATATATATATATTCCAAAATATAGCCTGCTCAGTTCATATAATGTTACTTGCTTGTTCCAAATGCGAAGTATTTTTTATAACTTGCTTTGTTTCCTAAAATATAATCCACTTTGGAGAGAGGACCACAAGCTCCTGAGAATATTGTATCTTCTGCACTGCCCTGCTTGGGTAGAAGATGTTTGTTAAATCCATTTGATCTATAGTTTCATTTAACTCTGATTTTTTGTTGAAGTTCTCTGTATTGTTTGTTTATTAATAATAGTAAAGTATTTAAGTCTCCCATAATTATTGTGCTGAGGTTAATCTGTACCCTTACATCCAGTAGTGTTTGTCTTATGAAATAGGGAGTGCCAATGTTTGGTGCATATGTGTTTAGAACTTTAATACATCTCAGTGGATTGCTCCCTTAATCAATATGAAGTGACCTTTTAGCTCCTCTGAGTAGTTTTGTCTTGAAGTCCACATTATCAGATATTAGCCTGTGCCTACATCTTTCTGCTTTTGGGTTCCATTTATGTGCAATGCCTGTTTCCTTTCTTATACAGGAAGGTTGTGTTTGTCTTTGCCAGGGAGGTACTTTGTTACCAATAAATAAATCTGTCCTGGTTTTTAATACAATTGCTAGTCTATGTCTTTTGATTAGAGAATAGAGACCACTAATATTCAGCTACTATTTAAATGTTCATTTCAGTCGATTTGTTGCTTTTGTGATGTTTGGCTGCTTCCCTATTCATCACCTGCTTAACTATTGCTCCACTGTTTTATTCATTCCTGTGGCTTCACAGATGTATTGATTTTTCTCTTTCATGCATAGGATTCCTTCTGTAGTTCTAGCTCAGTGAATTCTTCTAGTTTGTGTTTATTATGAAAAGTCTTCCTCCTGTTTCAGCTATGAAGGAGAGTTTTGTAGGATATACTATCTAGGTTGGCAGCCATTGCTTTTCCAAGCTTGAAAGGCATTGCTCCATGCCTTCCTGCCTTTTACAGTTTCTGCTGAGGAATCTGTTAGAGTGATATTTCGTTTGTGATAAAGCTTGCCTGAATATCAGAGAGCAGAGCTAAACCACTAGAGGCCAGGCAGTGGTGGCACACACCTTTAATCCCAGCACTCCGGAGGCAGAGGCAGAGGGATCTCTGTGAGCTGAAAGCCACCCTGGGCTACACAAGATTGAATCTGTCTAAAAGAGAAACAGCTCACACAAAGGTGATCCCAGCCCTTGGCATCACATGCCTTTAATCTCAGAACTAGGGAGATAGAGACAGGAGTGATATGGCTTGGCAGAGAGAGGAATGGAAGATAAGGTGGGAGGAGACAGGAGCTCAGATGCAGTCTGAGGTTTGGTAAAGACTTTTGCAGTCTGAGGATGGAGTATGAGCATGCAGTCTGAGAACAGACAGCATCACTCTTTTGCTCTGAGGATTTAGTAGAGATAAAAGGTGTCTCTAGTGGCTGGCTCCACTGCTTCTCTGATCTTCAGGCAAGCTTTATTTGTCAAGACACAAACAAAATATCGCTTCTAGCTGCTTTCCTCATGGGTTTGTTTTTCTGTGCAGCTTTCAACATTCTTTGTTCTGTGTGCTAAGGTTTTGCCTATAATGCTACATGCAGAGGATTTTTTTGTTTTGTTTTGTTTTTCATGTTCGTATCTTTTTGCCATTTTATTTTATTTTTAAAAACAGCTTGCTTGCTTATTTATTTATTTCCCCTCCCCTCTCTCCTCCAGTCCCTTCTTTCTAACTCCTCTCTGCCCTCCCCCATTCACTGCTCCTCCATTTCTCTTCAAGAAAGGGCAGACCTCTCATGAATATCAACAAAACGTGGCATATCAAGCTGCAGTAAGACTAAGCACCTCCCCAGGTATTAAGCCTGGGCAAGGTGACCCAGTATGAGGAATAGGGTCCCCAAAGCTAGTAAGAGTCAGAGACAGACCCTGATCCCACTCTCACAAGAAGACCAAGGCACACAACTATCATATATATACAGAGTGCCTAGGTCATTCCCATGCAGGTTCCCTGCTTGTCAGTTCAGTCTCGGTGAGCTCCTATGAGCCCAGGTTATTTGTTTCTGTGGTTTCTCTTGTGACATCCTTGACCCCTCTGGCTCTTGTAGCCGAAGCTTACATTTGGAGAATCCATGCTGTTATGTTATTGAATATGCTTTTAGCCTTCTACTTGCCCTCTTTCTATGCTCACAATTCATAACTTTGGTCTTTAAACCTCACACTTTCGGCTCATGAAATTCATTCTATTTTCATTGCTGTCTTAGATATTTTAATTGGTTTACCTTGTCTCCAGACCCCGATAATCTGCCTTCCCTTGAGCGATTCTTTCGGTGATTTCTAATTTTTTTTTGATTACTGAGGTTTTCATTTACCAGCTTTCACAATGACTTTTCAATAATTCCATCTACTTAGTTCCTCTTCCACAGCACGCTTTGATTCCCTTCTTTCAGCGGGTCATTTGCATTCTCCTTGAAGTCATTCAGTTCATTTGTCCTCGCTGTTGATACCCTTGGACATTCTTGTAATCTGTTTTGATACTCCGCAAGAGTTCATCTATTTCATCGCTGCCTTTGGAATCACTCCTGTGGAATTGGTAGTTTGGAAGAAGTCTTGATACCTTGTTCTCCACGTTTTGCCTGTCTGTGCTAGGACTTGTGCATCTGTAATTAGGTCATTGGTTGGGCTTTTAGCGCTCATATTCTGCCCATCATGATATTTGCAATGTTGAAGTGAGACTAGATCATAATAGGGTTGAGGTGCAGTTTCTCCCCACTGGGAATGTACTTCCACATCTAAACCCACATGCTCAGGACCCAGACACAAGCTACAATACCACTTTAAGAGTACAATGCTAACTGCAGAAACAAGAATGTCTGTAAGGACATATTCTTTCACGCTGGGCCTTAGGCTTGGTTTTGGCTTCGTTGTTCTCCTTCACCCACTATTACTTGACAAAGAAACAAAGCTGTGCAAAACTCGGGATAGCCAAAACAGATTCTTTTTCTCTTCTAGACCTGAGGAAAAGTGCGCATGACATTAAACTGTACTAAATTCTAGATATTATAAGGAAATGTGGGGATTTATAGCCCAGAAGCATGTTCGAGAACAGGTTTGCAATTTATTGAGGGGAAATGTCAGTGTCCAGGGAGCCTTCTGACTAAACTGGTCTAACAAGATTCTTGCTAAAGGCAGGCCAGGGATCAGCACCACCTGGGGGATGGTAAAGGATCCATCTTGATGGAGGAGAATTCATTTGAGGAGAAATTGTGGGAGGGGGTCCATAGCTAAACCAATCAGCAGGATTCCTGCTTAAAAAAATAGGCCATACAAAGACAAATCTTACTCATTGAAGTGCAGCTAACATTCCCTTACTGTTTGGTAGGCGATCTCAAAGTCAGTATCCATGTCTTGCACAATGAGTCTTTTTCCAAACTCCTCTTCTAACGTTGGTTTCTCAAACAAGAACCAACCAAGTCTAGCTGACCTTTTTGAGATCTGGAGGAACAGTAACACCATAAATACATAGCATAGCGGTGGTGAAAAGCACTGACAAGTTGAGATACTTCTAAGTAAAAAAGAGAATAGCCACCCAAATAAAAGATACTTTTAAGGCCAGGATAATGATCATGCTTCTAATCCTATCAAGGAGAAAGCTGAGGCAGCCGGATCACAGATTTGATAGCAGCCTGGGGTATATAGTGAGACCCTGTCTATAACTAAATAAAATAAAATGAACAGTATCTGGGGTTTGGGGATGTAGCTCAGTTGGTACAGTGCATTCCCAGCATACAGGAAGCCCTGGGTTCAGTCCCCAGCACACTGCATAAGCCAGGCATGGTGGACACATCAGCATTTCTTGCACTCAGGAGGTGGAAGCAGGAAGATCAGAAGTTCGAAGTCTTCCTCATTTATATAGCAAGTTTGAGGGCAGCCCATGCTATATACAAATGAACAAAAAGATGCTTGTGCTGTGACAGACAAAAACTTCAAAGATTCCATTTCTAGCAAGAGCAATCAGGCCTCAAATTCTAGAAGGCTGACTGTCAGGCAGCTTCTTTCTTCTGCCCATGCTCCAGTCCCCAGCCCCTGCCTATGCCTCTCTCTGCTCCTGTGCCTTTTCCTGCAAGCACTCCTGACTGACTGCTTAATGACCAGTGTTCTGGTCACCTACCAGACTGATAGCCATATTGTAAGAGCAGGCTTCCCTAACAACAGCCTGCATCCGAGGCACCTGGAAGACCCGGAAAAAGGATTGCTGTGGAGCACCTCAAGACTCGGATTCAGCAGGCATGAGAAGAGATATGAGAATTTGCATTCCTAATACGTTCCCAGAGAATTAGTTTTCCTGTTCTGAGGACCAGATATTGAGACCCGTTGATCAATATTATCTTCAAACTTGATATCCCACCAAAAAACTGACTTGGACCCTGGACTCCAGTGCTTGGTTCTCGTGAGAAAGAATCCAGCTGAGCCTATCTGAGGCAGATGTTTATCCTTGTCGCATTTAGTTATACCCAAGGGAGTGGAATCCTATGGTTTTATAAGACCTATTGCTTCTCTGAGGCTATGGTGTGAGCGACCTTTTAAAGAAGGTGGCTCACTGTCACAGCTACTGCCATGGCTGACCTTTTGTTTGTTTATTTTATTTTGCTGAGTCGTGGTCTCAAGTAAGTCAGACCAGCAGGACTCCCTGTGTAACTGACCCTGGCCTTAAAATCCTGATTTTCCTGCCTCTGCCTCTCAAGTGCTGGGATGATAGGTATGCACCAGCATGTCCACCATGACTCCTTTTAAAGCTCTGAAAATCCCCGCACTGAATTAGTTCTTCATGACCAATGAAAGTTGTGAGACTATGATCAGTGTTTACTATACACCTCTAGCCAGGAATCTCAAAGGGAATCAAAGCTTTATGTCTACCTCTAAATTCATACCCTTTCCTTTCTCAAACTGTTCAAGCCAGAAACTCCATTGGTTTCTCCTCATTGCCTTCACCCTGCCAAGTCTTGGTGGTTGGTTATTCTTTCTATGCTTGGTTAGTCTAACCTAACACCAGCCTTCAGTCTGTTCTTCACGTGAGTGTCAAATGTTCTACCTGAAGCAGCTTCCTAGTCTTTGCTTGCTGGGTCAGCCGCTCTGTGCCTGAGGCAGTTGAAATCTGGGTTCATTGTGTTCAGCAGGATGCACATGCAAGTCTATTTTTGTAGCAGTGCCTCACACACACAAATTATCATGGGGTGGGAATGTGGCACGGCTGGTAGATTATTTGCCTAGAAGTACTGCAGGCAGCACAATCAAGAATTTGCCATCATCTTTTATTCAAGGCCAGCTTTTGATATATGAGATCCTGTCTTAGCTTTTAAAATATTTTTATTAAACTAGCCTGTGATGTCTGCTAGGACTTGCCACTGCCTGCTTTAGACTTCCCTCAACAGCAGGCAAAAGCTCATGTTTTCTAGCATTCACCCTGCTATTTCATGCACAGTAATCATTGCTCATGGTTTCTTTTCTTGCTTAGATGCCTTTCTGCCTAGATAACATCCTTTGAGACCCAGCTTAAGTACTGTAATCCCAAGAAAGCTTCCTCATTTGCTCCCACAAGCTGTCACAGTCAATCTTCTCTGAAATTCTTAATACTACAAGCATAATTATCACTAGATTTATCACACTATATTAAACTGTTTTGTTTTTCCCTTTCACCCCTTAGATTCTTGCAGACATGATCTCTGTCTTGACCACGACTATATTTCTACCATATAGTGTAGTTGATCACAAAGTAGTACCTGGTGCCATAGAGAAGGCTTAGTCACTATGCCTTAGTAGGTTAGGGGTACCTGTTGGCAAGCTGGATTCCTAGGACTCACATGGTAGAAGGAGGTGACCACCTCTCACAAGTTGTCCTCTGGGCTCTTTGTGTATACACACACATATACACATGCACACAATATGAATGTAGTTGACAACAATCTTAAATTGTTACAAAAAGTTTTAGGGTGACAAAATTTTGTTATAAAATCTTCAGGGTGACATCATACACAAACAGCTGCCAATAGACGCGGGAAAAAGGTCAGATAGTGGGGAAACAAAGACAATAGAAAACAAAACTTGGAGATACAAAGACGGCCAGAGTACATCAGAAGAAACGGAAAGTGTTGGCAGAGACTTAGGAATGGTAAAGCACAAAAATGTTCCATGCTTCGCTGGTGAAAATTAAATTGATAGCCATGTGGTATAGGAGGTCCTTCTGTATTTGTGTTGCTTTTATTGGTTAATAAAGAAACTGTTTTGGGCCTGGTGATAGGCAGAACTTAGGTAGGCCAGGAGACAGAACTGAATTCTGGGAGGAAGAAAGCAGAGTCAGAGAGAGAGCCGCCATGGAGATGCTGGGTCAGACATGCTAAATCTTTCCTAGTAAGCCACAACCTCGTGGTGAACACAGATTAATAGAAATGGGTTAAATCAAGATGTGAGTTAGCCAATAAGAGGCTAGAGCTAAGGGCCAAGCAGTATTTTAATTAATACAGTTTCTGTGTGATTATTTCAGGTGTAAGTTAGCTGGGTGGCCAGAACAAAGGGACCCTCTCTCCTTTCAACAGCCATGGTAGAAAGTAATTTTGTGGTTCTTTGATAAATTAAAAACACTTGCCATAAAGAATCACCCACCCCAATGGAAAGTGGAGTCTCAAAAATACAAGAGTACACCTTCATCCATATCAGTGTTATTTGCAACAGCCTAAGTTTGACATTGATCCAAGTGTTTATCAATGAGTAAATTACGCATTGGATGATGGAATACATTAAAATATTATATACATGCATTCAAATATTATTTTCCTATAAAGAGAAGGGAATCCTGCAACACAACATCTTGAGCATACTAAGACTAATTCATTCCCAGTACAGGCTCCTGCATGGTTCTGTGTATGGGAGGTACCAGGAATGTTCTAATTCAGAGACACAGAAAGTAGAGTGGTAGTGTCTAGGGTCTGGGAAAGGGAAACTAGGGCTTATGGTTTGATTGGGACAGTTTCTTTCTTCTTTCTTTTTAAACAATCTTTTTTATTTTATATACAAATACCAGTTCCCTTTCCCTCCCCTCCTCCCACTCCCCCTACTTTCCCACTACCCTCCCCCAATTGCTCCTCAGAGAGGGTAAGGCCTTCCATGAGGAGTCAACAAATCTGTCACATCACTTGAGGCAGGACCAAGGCCCTCCCCCTGTATCTAAGCTGAGCAAAGTATCCCTCCATAGGGAATGGGCTCCAAAAAGCCCGTTCATTCACTAGGGATAAATACTGGTTCCACTGCTAGTGGCCCACAGACTGCCTAAGCCACACAACTGTCAGTCACATTCAGAGGGCCTAGTTTGGTCTTATGCAGGTTCCCCAACTGTCAGTCTGGAGTCAGTGAGCTCCCACTAGCTCAAATCAGCTGTTTCTAGGGGTATCCCCATCTTGGTCTTGACCCCTTTGCTCATATGATCTCTCCTTCCTCTTTTCCACTGGACTCCGGGAGTTTAGCCTAGTGGTTAGCTGTGGATCTCTGCATCTGCTTCCATCAGTTACTGGATGAAGGTTCTATAATGACAACTAGGGTAGTCACCAATCTGAGTACAGGGGAAGGACAGTTCAGGAACCTTCTCCACTATTGCTTAGATTCTTAGCTGGGGTCATCCTTGCAGATTCTTGGGAATTTCCCTACTGCCAGGTTTCTGGCTAACTCCATAATGGCTTGCTTTATCAAGAGATCTCTTTTCTTGCTCCTCCTCTCTGGGACAGAGTTTCAGCCTTGCAAAATATATAGAGCTCTGGAGGTTGGTGGTGATAATGGTTGTACAACACATAGTTCAATACCTCCAGTGAATACTTAAAATGTTAGAGGTCTTTGCCTATTCCTTTCAACAACTGAAAACTAAAAGCAGAAAAACTCCGCTTCTTCTACAGTAAGCTTGGGCATTAGAATTCCACTTTCAAGGCTAGAAGGCAGAATTCCTCTCCATTTCCTTTGGCGGTTCAGTTATATCTCCCAGAGCACTTCAAAGACACAGGACACAGCTCAGCCTGTTTGGGCGCTGGGACCGGGTGGTGAGTTCATCCAGGTGGTGAGTTCATCCCTTTGTTTCTATAGCCTGCCAGCAGCGGCAAGGTCCCTTGGCCAGCAAGGAGCCCTGATCCTCTACCAGAAGAACCATTGAAGGGGTGAGTGCCTTCCTGACCCTTGGAAATGGAGCTCAGACATCCCTCATTTCCCTAAACTTCCTGGTCATTCTGCAGGGGGCTCCTAACCCTGACTACTGCCCCTAGCTTCCTACCCCAT
>LOJH01058513.1:0-11397 GCA_001685095.1 Ellobius talpinus
CAACCTAACATTAATTATTCTCCATCTCATTCCTGCATAGAAACCTTAGAGGATATACTGCCCCACCCCTCACATATACAAATACAGGAGGGAAAACTGTCCCAGGCCACTTATCCCTGGTACACAGATGGCAGCTCCTTTTTATGTGATGGGACCTGTAGAGCAGGCTATGCCATAGTATCAGATACTGGGGCACAGGCACTCCCTGCCCATACCACTAATCAGCAGGATAAATTAATAGCCCTTACCTGTGTCTTCCAGTTAGCAATCTTTAAATGTTTACACAGACTCCAAATATGCCTTTCATATCCTCCTGTCCGACACAGCTATCTGGAAGGAGTGTGGGCTTCTTACAATGAAAGGGGGATCCATAATTTATCCAGGTTATATTTTGGAGTTGTTAAAAGCCTCCCATCTCGCCAAGGTTATAAAAATTACTCACTGTCAGTCTCATCAGACCAAAAGTTCCATTATTTTCAAGGGAAATAACCAGGCTGACCAAGCAGCTAGAATAGCAGCATTCCAGAGCCCAAACCTACTTCAGTCACATCAGGAGGTTCATTCAGTACAGCCCATATTCCCACAGACATCCCCTGATACCTGAAAAATTCTGTCCTACCTACATCATTTCATTCATCCTAATAGCAAAGCTCTGTTTCATTTGGTAAAGATTCACCTCCATCCCACTTCTTAAAACTTAGAGTCCTTAAAAGCTATCACTGCCTCTTATAAAATCTGTCAAAATTTAGATCCCAAGAACAAATTTCATAGCTTCCCTTTTCCCACTCACCAGGTAAGGGGCTCTGTTCTAGAAACTGACTGGCAGCTTGATTTCACTCATCTGCCCACAGTCAGACAAGTTAAATATCTCCTGGTTTGGGTGGACAACATGTCTGGGTGGATTGAAGCATTTTCCACCACTGACAAGATGGCCCAGACAGTTTCTGATGTTCTCTAAGAAATTATCCCCCGGTTTGGAATTCCATCCTTTCTTCAGATGGATAATGACCCAGAGTTTACCTCCCATATATCTCAAACTGTATCTAAGGCTCTTAACATTCCCTGGCATTTTCATATTCCATACCATCATCAGTCTTCAGCAAAGGTAGAACGAACTAACTTCCTTTAAAAATGTTCTTGTTAATATGTCACAGGAGCTTCACCTTGACTGGGTAAAACTTTTGTCCCTGGCCCTTCTTAGGCTTAGGGATTTCTCCAAAAGCCCCCTTTCCATCTTTTCCCTTGAACTCATGTATGGGCAGCCAATTTTGACCCCCAGCCTCTCATCTAAAACCTCTCCCCTTCCTGATCACTTGCTTACTCTGTGGTTATCCCATCTTGTTCCTTATTATGGGATTTTACTGACTAGTCATTACTTCAGCCATGTGCCAATTCATTCCCATCACCAATTAAAACTGGAGATCAGGTACTATTCTCTATGCCAAACCAATACTCCTCACCCATTTCTCCTAAATGACAGGGCTCATTTAAAGTAATTCTTGTAACTTTCACATCTGCCAAGCTCGAGGGACTCTCTCCTTGGATCCACCTGTCTCACCTTAAGACTTATACTCTTCCAGCTGAAGATACCTCATATACAGTAACTCAAACAAGACCCTGCTCCCTTAAATTCCAGAGGACACCAATATCAGCCACTTTGCTCCAGTTCCAGAAAAATGAAAGTTTCATCACTGTACTCAACTCTCCTGTGCCAAAAACTCAATATACTCTCCCTCTTCCTCTTTCTCTTGCTTTACCACCTTCTCTATATCTCCAATATCAAACTTAAATTTCCAGTTAACCACTCACCTGTTATCACAGGGACCATCATTAAACATAGAGCTGGAGGTACAAGGATTGCCAAAAGCCCAGGTGGTGAGAAACAATAATGAGCTTGGAGACATTCACAGCCCTGGTCTCCAAAATCTAACAAAACAGACTTTAACATAGCAGGTTTATCACTGACTGCAGCAGTGTCTCCTGGATATTAAGGTAATGTCATGATGCTGAAGAGAACAAGTGCCTTAAGATTTGCTTCAAGTAAAACATTGAGGGGTCTAATAATTCCCCTTTCTAATTAATTCCCCCTTCTTTTCCTCCCTCCTCACCACCATCTTCTATTCCAACACTATACCATCTTAATCATAAGCATTTAACATGTCAAAAATTTATTTCTTTTCGAACATTTTTTCATAAGCTACAGTGAGCCAATTGGACCTATCTAAACAGACTAGATTCACCCAGAATAATTGTCATTTAATTCTTCCCTTATCATTCCTGGTCTCAGAAACCCCTGGGAAATTACTCCACACACACACACACACAAAAAAAAATAACCCTCTATCTTCCATCTTGGGACTCTCCTCTCTTAATAGCTAGGATCTAAGTTTTTTTTCAAATATAATTTTCTGCCTTTTCAGCATCTTGCTAGGTCCAAGCTGTCAGCCAGCCAATTCCACAGAGCCCAGAAAGACCACAAAAGTAATCAGTCACCCCAGGACATGGTAGAGCATCTTAACTCTCTGACATCCACAAAATCAGCAAAAAAAGTCTCGAGAGACCTGACGACACCCACAAAATCAGCAGGAAGCAGTCATGAGAGACCTTTCAACACTCCTTTCCCCACCCATTAAAGACCCAAAACTCCCCAAATTTTTGCCCCATTCCCATTCATTAAAGACCCCAAAACCCCCAAATTTTTATAATAAACAAAAGGGTGGAATGTTATAATTCAGCCACAACATGGCTGACACTTCTGGGTTCCAGGGCCACACATGTGTGGACGAGCCCTCAGGCATTACACACGTGTGGCATGGTTGTATCACCCATGTATGATGCAGCTATGTGAGCAGTTGTGTGCATGCGTGAGCTCCGCTATCTGTGCATAACATAACCATTATCCACCTGTGTGCATGCGCTAGGCAGCCTTTAAAAACTGGACGCACCATCTTCAGCCTTCTCTGTGTGTGTGTGTGTGTACACTAACCTCACCAGGCCTGCACACCCCCCAATAAACCCCTAAGTAGGTTTGTTGCATGTTCTGTGTTTCCTTCTGACTCGTACCAGGTAATTTCAATCTATATATTACAGTGCCTATTGTTGTCTTCTTGTCCTGGGTTTGCAACTAACAGGAGGGAATAGCAGGGGAGGACATCCTTTCTTTGCTCACCCTGAAGCTGCGGTTGATCACTGGCTTTTATAAACCAATTTATCATTTTCAGGAAGCTAAGAGTTTACATGGAGTGCATGCTGAGACTTATCAAATACCTGTCTGTATCAGTTCACATGATCGTGAGTCATTTTCCTGGACAATGTAAGGCTCTGGTGCAGCCTTTGCCCCTGACCTGGCCTTGTGCTCCAGAAGGAACAGCTTATGTTTTCTCTTCTTTCCTCTTCCAGAAGCCAGAGGATCCCCCATTATCATCATTGTGAGAACCATCCAGTGTAATTGAGCTTGAAGGGCTGTGGTCAGCGATACAGCAAAACTTCCAGAAATAACTCCTATGAGTGTCTGGTCCCTGTAGCTTCTACTCCAGGTAAGCAGATTGAACTTGCATCTCTGGGGCTGGAACAGCTTCTGCATTCAGAAGTGACTCACTGTGTAAGCTCAAGTTTCTGGTATGTTTGAGAAAAATCACTGATTTTCATTTTACAGGATTTTCTGGTTTCATCAAAAAGTTGATTCTAAGCTTCTCATAATTGATGGATGAAGCAGGTCTTCCTGTCAGGGACCATCATTGACAAAAATACCTCTCACCAGGGTAAAGGCATGGGGATTTAGAAAAATAATAAAGAATATGAAGGTACGAATGAAAATAATAAAACAGAGAAACAAAATGGCCCACGTTTAATTTCCAACTGCTTAAAATACCCTAACCCCAAAAGGTGAGAGTAATGCAAAAGACTGCATCAACATGATACAAGGAAATGAACATGACAATTGAAAGTTGCAGGCTGAATAATAGTTATACATTCTGTTGCTAGAACAAAACAAGTCACGCTTACACCCTAGATCAAAACATTCTGTAGGCAAACCGCTCCCTGGGTTGAATTCCAAGTTATCTCCATAAAGGGAACTGGAACTTAGTTGAATCCTTAGACTCTTGTTTGGGGTAGAAGCACAATAACCTTGAAGGAACCAGAGGAAAGTTCTAACTATCTGACCTTTGGTCAATGTGGAAACAGGCTCACTTTTTTGGGCCTCCACATCTTCCCCTATACATTGTGTAGCCAGAGTTGGCATACAAATGCCTTAATAACATGGGTTCTTTATGAGAACATGTTATTGCCAGAAATAAAATAGGAAATATACCATCATAGGAAAATGAAAATGACTGAACTTTAAATACATACCTATGGCTGAGGTTGAAAACATACAATTTATTAAATATCTTTATGGAAAAATATAAAAATTTGAAACCAAATTACCAGATACTTCCAGAACACAAACACTGTTATCAAGTAATCACAAAACAAAATGCCTTTCGTTTTCATTTTTATCAAGTACAAATACTGTGTAGTATGATGTGTCACTGAAGAAAAGGGGCTACTGATCTAAGCAAAAGGAGTATTCACTTGAAACTTCAGTTCCACAGAAAGAAGTCTGTGCAGTCTGATGTGGAAGAAGAGAGGAAGTTCATTTTGGTGGATCCTAGGGTCTCCAGTGCTTGGTGTGTGACAGGGACTTGTGGGAAGCATAGTGCAAAGTTCCCAGCTTTACTCACACAAAGGTGATCCCAGAACGTGGGATCATACGCCTTTAATCCCAGCACTAGGGAGACAGAGTAACATTGTTGGGTGGAAAGAGAACTATAAAATGGAAGGAGACACGGACTCAGTGCAGTCTGAGCTTTGGTGGAGAAAGATGAGTCTGCATGACAGATGGAGTCTGAAGATGCAGTCTGAGGAAAGGACCTGCCCTTGGGTCTGAGAATTAGTAGGGAAAGAACTTTCTAGTCACTGGCCTCTCTGCTTCTCTGATCTTCAGCATTAACCACTATATCTGACTTTGGGATTTTATTATTAAGACCACCTAGAATTCCACTACATCACATTTCTGGGCATATGAATTCATGAAAAAGTCATTTTCCTGTGGCTTTGCAGCCACCAGCATAGGTTGAAACTACACACAGTCAGAGTCACCATCCTACCTGCTATGTTTTTCTTTCTTCTCTCATTTTCCATACTTACTGGTGTGTGTCTGTGCGTTGGAATTTTCCAGCTGTGGCTGCTCTCTCTATGCCCTGGACCAAGGTATAAGAACAAGTGTTGGGAGTCAGTCCTCTAGAAGGTGGCCTTCCTGCATATGCATGGGAAAACCTACAAATGTCCTTTAATGGAGGTAGATGTCTGTCAGTCTCTTATGATTCTGCCAGTATTTGTCGGTGACCATGTAATTTGGGGCTGTTATATGTCAGGGACAAACCTCAACAAAAACACTTGTTACCAGGGTAGGGTCATGAGGAATTAGAAATAAAGAATACAAAGATGCATGAAAAAAAACAGAAACCAAAGAAAGTACTGGGAGGGAATTCCAGTAAATAATGAAATTGCCTGTGTTTATTTTTTCCATATGCTTTTATATCCAATACAAAAGGGGAAAGGAGAATGTAACCAAAGACTTTATTACCATGATATAAAGGACAACTAAAACAGTTAATCACTTTAATACTTTGAGACATCAAATCATTAACATTCTGTTGTTTAAGCAGTGAAGCTACCCTAGACCAAGTATCCTGAAGGTAGCCACTGCCCAGGTAACCTCATATTATAAAAGAAGGAGCAGAAGTACATTTGCATATCTGGCCCATCTGTCAGTGTATAATGGATTTATTTGTGTGAGCTATCTTAATGTCAAAAGAACCAATGAATCATATCCTAAGCTGGGATGTGCAGCTCACCTGTCAACCATTTTGAGCAACCTCCAAACTCTCTGAGCAGACAAGGTAGAAATAGGCTCACATTCTTCAACATCCACAATTCCTCCCTTTTTGTTAATTTTAATAAAGCCTGTGCTTCTGCAACAGGACAGACAATGGCATCTGCCTTAGGTGAAAACGTTTCATTTCTCAAACTTGCCCATCTTTGGTACCTGTATTTTAACCATGCATGCCCATGTCTTAGATGCCTAGGAGGAAAAAGGATCAAACCTGTATTTGACTGCCAACATCTGTAAGAGTTAAGGGAGAAAGCACCTCAGGCTCTGTGTCTCTGAACCAAGTTTTTGTCAAGAGAGTTCCTCTGTAATTAGATAATGTATTTTGAAAATACATGTTCTTATGGCTACAATCTCCTAATTAAAGGAGTTAAGGATCTTCAGGGATGGGAATGACCTTTTTAATTGGTTTAGAGTGTTTCTTAACATTTTTTAGCTGTAACAAAATCTAAATTTCTTATCAAATATGTCAAATCCCTGAACTCATTGGTATGTCTAACTTTTCTTTACTTCTTTTGAACTAAAGCACTTACAAACATTTGCTGGCCAACACCATAATACTAGAGTGCAAACTAACAACAAACACACAATTGTCACATCACAATTCTCTTAAATCCATTCTAATCAAAAGACAAGAAAAGGTTTCTCTAATGATGATGGTCTAGTTGTATTTCTGCTTTTAAGTAATTGTCCCAGTCTCTGAGCAGCAGTAAAAACCTTTGGGCTACCCTACTCATATTTGAAGAGGGGATTCAGTCACTCCTTGTAATGAGTCCTTTTTCCCCTGAGGGGAAAATTGAGGTCTCAATTCTCAGGTCCTGTAGTTTAACCACAGATTGAATACCATACTGGGAAAATGAGTTTTGTGTCCCAAAGAGTAAAACAGTCAAATATTTAGTTTGTGTTTCCAGTCTGGCTCCAAGATAAAAAGGACTCACTAGGTCTGGAAGCTTATGTGACAAGTCCATCAAGAGGCTGAGAATCACCAATTGTCACCAAGATGTTTTTCCCTTTTTAGACTGCAGCAAGTTGTAGTAAGTCAGGAACATTGGTTGAAGTACCCTTTTTTAGCATGCAGCATGGTGGTATGAGGAAGTCAGGATCACAGGTTTAGGAACCTCATTCTGCTTCTCCTATAAAGACATCAGTGCCTGTGATGTCATCAGGACTGGTACTCCTTTGTTGTATACACAGTTGTCTCATCCAGCTTTATTTTCTTCCAGTGAAAAAAGCACAACACATCCCCAACCCCAAATTAATACAAGGTTGGGTCCTTTCCATAATCCAGTGTAAGGGTCTATTCACCCTGCTTTAGCAAAGATCATTTTGGTGCAATTATGCCAAAATTTGTCTATGGCAGATTGCTCATGGGCATCCATAAAAGGTACATGACTTAAGACATAATATGGCAATTTTTAACTTTCCTGTTTTTATCCTTTTAAGTTGGATTTTTCAGGAGTCATGGGCATGTTCCATAATTTCTTTTTGCCATTAACAGCATACACAGTTCTTCCATTGGAAGAACCATCTATAAAATTTAGCATAACATCCTTTAAGGGATCTTCTGTTTCAACTTCAGGGAAAATAAAGGAATATTGTTGTGTGAATTGCAGCAACAGATTGGTTGGGAAAAGTTTATTAATCTGGCCTTCAAACTGAGCAAACACAATTGCCCAAGAATCACTATTTTGAAATAACCAATCAATATGTTGCTTCGTACAAGAACATTAATCAGCCGGTTCTCTGCCAAAATATCTCCTAGATTTCATCCTGTTCTTTTGTGCTAAGCAAGATACTGTTTCAAAATAAGAGTTTAATACCTTAACTGGCAAAAATAGGAAGGTACAGAAGCAGATCATTTTGCCACAACACTGCTACCCTAAAGAAGGAAATGCCCATAAAGGTATAGAAAATTGCACCAAAAAAATTCTATCACTATAGATGGAGAAAATAAACTATTCCATTAAAGAAACAAATTTAAACAATATCTATCTACAAATACAGTCTTACAGAAAGTACTAGAAGGGAAAGCCCAACTTTAACCCGAAGAGTATAAATAGAAAAGTGAAACACAGAAAATAAATAATTTTAGATCAGCCAAATCAACAAAACGAAGCAGACAGAGAGAGAAAGAGAGAAAATACCACCACCACCACCCCAACAACAGTAACAAAATGACAGACATCAACAATCATTGGTTACTGATATCTCTCAACATTAATGTTCTCAATCCCTCAATAAAAATACCTAATGGAATAGGTATTAAAACATGATTCATCATTCAGTTGTATGCAAGAAACACATCTCACAATCAAGAACAGACATTACTCCAGGGTAAAGAGTTGATAAAAGTGATTCCAAGCAAATGGACCTAAGAAGCAATCTGATGTAGCTATTTCAATATCTAATACTACAGGAGTAAAACTGAAACTTATCAAAAGAATAGGGAAAGGCATACATAATCATGAAAGGAAAGATGCAGCAAGATAACATTTCAATTCTTAACATTCATGCTGTAAATACAAGGGTACCTGCTTTTGTTAAAAAAAAATGTGACTGCAGCTTAAATTACATATTGACCTTAAAACACTAATGGGAAACTTTAATACCTAACTGTATGGCTGAAAGCATCACCCCAGCTCCCTAACACCCCTTTATACAAAGAGTCTGGAATATTAGAGTTGAGGGCTTCATCCCAGTCCCCTGGCATCCATCTTTGGAATACTGGGCAGGAAACTCCATTTCAAGCCCCCTCCCTTGGAAGTTGCCTTAGTCCAAACTCCACTTCCAAGAAAGCCCACTAAATGGTGATCTCCAAGTGTTAGGTTTTGCTTAAGACAAGCCTTTCCACTGACACAAATAATTCCAATCAGACCAAATTAAAAGATAACCATGTTTAATAAAATGCTCCCTGTGGCCCTGGGAAAGCATGGCGAGGGAAAGAGAGGAAAGGGGAGACCAATGAAACCCAGAGATCACATGTTCATTCGGGGGGGCAGTTTAAGTAGCCTGTGGGAGTGGTCTTGACCTTCCCTGGAAAAGGGTACTGTTTGGCAGGCTTCCTTGACCCTCCCTGGGGAGGGGGTTACCATTTGTCAGGCTTTTTCAGAAGTGGAGTTTGGACCAAGGCAACTCCCAAGGGAGGGGGCTTGAAATGGAGTTTCCTGCCCAGTATTCCAAAGATGGATGCCAGGGGCTGGGATGAGGCCCTTGACTATAATACCAACTCTTACCAATGCATAGGTAATTCAGACTAAAATTAAACAATACTCCAGTTAACATACTTTAGAAACCAAATGGTTCTATTAGTTATTTCAGGAACATTTCACCAAATACAAAAGACTATAGATTCTTCTCTGCACCCCATGAAATTTCTCCTACTACATACTTTGTTACAAAGCAAGTCTCAAAAGATACAGAAAAATTGAAATAATACCCTGCATCCTATCAGACCACTGCATAACAAAAATTGTATATCTTTAACAACAGAAGGCATATAAACTCATAGAATGGGAAAAAATCTCTACTGAAAGAAAACATTATCTAGATAAAATAAATAAATTAAAGACTTTCTAGAATTCAGGGAAAATGAATACATATCAACTAAATTTATGGGATAAAATGAAAGTGGGTCTAAGAAGAAAGTTTATAGCACTTAGTGCCTACATAAAAAATAATTGGAGAAATATTTCAGTAGCAACTAAACTGTAACCTTTAAATCTCTAAAATACAAAGAAGTAAGCACACCAAGAAGAGTCAGTTTTACAGAATAGTCAAACTGAGGGCTGAAATCCGTAAAGTAGAAACAGTGAACAACACAAAGCTTCAATGACAGAAACAGTTGGTTCTTGATAAAATTAACAAGAGAGACAAACCCTAATCCAAATGAACTAAAATGCAGACATAGAATATTCAATTTAACAAAATCAGACAGGAAATGTTACATAACAACAGATATTGATGAAACCCAGAGAATCATAAATACTTTATAGTTTAAATACTTTAAAAGCCTGAACTCCACCAAATTGGAAGATTTAATAGAAATGAATACTTTTCTAGGTAGGTAACACCAATATCATACCAAGATCATATAAACAAGTTAAATATAGTTTTATAATACCTGGTGAAATAGAAGCAGTCTCTAAAAGTGTTACATCGAGAAAGCAAAAACAAAGACAAAAGAAAAACCCCAGTACAAGAATCATAGCACAGAATTTTACCAGACTTACAAAGATGAGCTGATACCAGTACTCTTCAAAATATTCCACAAAATAGAAACAGAAGCAACATTGTCAAAATCATTTTATGAGTCCACAGTTACCCTGATACTCCAACCAAATAAATACTAAATAAAGAGAAATACAAACCAATTTCCACTATGAATATAGACACAAAAATACTCAATGAAACACAGGGGCCTGAGTGGTTAAAGTATGTTGGCTTCATTTAACTTCCCATATATTCAGTTCTTATTATCCACTTAAATTTATAAGGAAAACTTAATTATGCATTTTAATTAGCTAAATGATTACCAAGACTGTTTGAAAATCAAGACTTCTGTTGAAGAAACAGATAAACTACTAAGTTTTAATTAAGGTGGTTAAATACTATAATCAACAAACATTAGTAGGCTATCCAGTGTACTCAGCTGTGTGGACATGCTAATTATCTGTCACAATGTCCAAGGTCAGATACAGCCATAAACATTGTCTAAAACATGGAGTGTGAACAGATGGGGTCCTGAACTCATGACTTTGCTTTCATCACACTTTGCATCACAGATCCATAGTCTCTGTATCAATTCATACAATGTCATCCAGATAGAAGGGTGTTTGACATCCCTAGTAACACAGTTATGAGAACCCCAGCTTTCTCTAATGGATATAGATGCCTAGTCATTAAATACACACAATTAGGAGGATGATATGGAAGAGTCACTATTATTCAAGTTCAGTCTGGAAAACATGGGGAGTTTCAGGTCAGTCTGAGTCACATAGTGAAATAAAACTCTACTCCGAAAAGGTCAAAAAAGAAAGAAGGAGGGAACAGGTAAGGAGAGGACTATCAAGGGGAAGGAGGAAGAGGGTGGAAGACACACCTCCATTGGTACCTCTGAAAGGCATCAAGCCCCAGATCTAATAATTTAGAGACTTGGGTTTCCTCTTTGTTTCAATGCTTAAAGTAAATGGTGCAAACTCCAGATCTAAAAGGCCCCAAGAGCTTGCAACATTTGGTGAATGTGCTAATGGACCAAGGGCCAATGGCCAATAAAACTCCCACTGTCTGCTTACATAGGTTGTCTGATTACTCTCTGTGCCTGCAAGATTTTGTGGGTCTTTATAACTGGGTAAGTACAAAGGAAGTCAATGGAAGCTGGAGCAGAAGCATCCCAGAAATCAGTCCAAATTGGAAGAAGAAGAAGAAGAAGAAGAAGAGGAGGAGGAGGAGGAGGAGGAGGAGGA
>LOJH01058514.1:6244-16625 GCA_001685095.1 Ellobius talpinus
ACTAGGCTAGGCCATAGCTAGATTAGAGGTTGTTTAGTTCTTTGACCTGTAGGTATCTCTGTTTTAAAACAGGATCTGATTGGGCAGAGTGAGTACCTTTTTGTCTGTTTTGCCAGTTCACATTAACTCATAGCATGTGCATGAAGGAAAACCAAATCTGTGGGTGCACAGTTTGGGGAGGTTACCTTGAGCCACTGAAATTTCTGATTGGGCAACTCTCTCATGTTCATACATAGAGACCTGGTTGTCTCAGTTTAGTCAGGTGAGAGGATTGAGATGCTGAGCTTATATACATACATACATACATACATACATATATACATATATACATATATATGCTCTAAGTCTCTCTCTATATATGTATATATATACATATATATGCTTAGCTTAGCAGCCCTCAGAATCAAATGTCTGTCTATAGTCACAAATTCAAAGAAAACACAATAATATATATAATCCAGACTCTGTGTATTTTCCATCTTTATGTGACTTAATTTTTACTCTATTTTTAATATTTATTTTATCATCTTTACTTCTTTATGACTGTTTATGATTTTTTCTTCTCTCTCTTAAGCCTCTGTACATTTATACAACTCATTTATGTGACTCATTCAGTGGTCTTTTTCATCTGAATCTGTTTTATTGTGTACCTGTAATCATTTTTTAACCAGTAGCGCTTTTTTTGTTAATGCTAAACGGGAGTGACTGGACCAACTCTATGGCCCTGCCCATTGGCTACACCCCATCCAACATGGTAGAGGTATGTTCATCTTCTCTGCTAGCCATGCTCCCTGCCCCAGCTCCAGGGACGCAGCAGGTCTGTGTCACCATTAAGAAACTAGTAGCATGCTGCTCACAAACCCCATTCAAGTGCAGGACTTCCCAAAAGAGCCATAGCCATCCATGCTGAACCAGGAAGCCATTTCTTAAGGAAGCCTTGCAGTTTTTACTGCTAATACCGAGTCAGGAAGCCTTCTCTTAAAGGAGCCACACCTCTGCTCGCCACCAGTAAACAGAATCTATGTGAAAAAGTGCAGATATCAAGAAACTGCACTTGGCTTCCATTTTTGTGGGCCTAGGAGCCCTCTTTTTTTCCTTAAGCTTTTTTATTAGGTCTTATGTGGATCCATGCTCCAGATGGTGGGTGCCATTTTGTAGGCAGAGACGGCTTGTTTATTTCCCAGCCACCCAGACCCAAATAACACACAGAAAGTACATTAATTACAACACTGGCCAATGTCTCGGGTTTATTTCTAGCTAGCTCTTACATCTTAAATTAACTCTTTCTATTAATCTTTGTATCACTACAAAGCTGTGGCCTACCAGTAAGGTTCTGGTGTGTACTTCTCCTTCCATAGCTATATGGCATCTCCTTGACTCTGCCTACTCTCTCTCTCTCTCTCTCTCTCTATGTTTTCCAGCCTGGCTCTGTTCTGCCCATAAACACATATAGAAGAACATTCCACATCGCTTTATCATATAAGTCTTTCACTTCCTCAGTTAGAGTTACTGAGAGATATTTTATACAATTTGAGGCGGTTATGAAAGACATTATTTCTCTGCCTCGGTCCCTTTGCCATTTGTTTCTAGGAGAGTTACTGATTTTGCAAGTTAATTGTGTATCTAAACTACTTTGTTCAGAGTGTTTTTCAGCCATAGGCATTCTGGGGAATTTTTAGGGTCTCATATATCCCATCACATCATTTGCAAATAAAAATACTTTGGTTTCTTCCTTTCCAATTTTATCCCTTTGATCTCCTTCAGTTGTCTTATTTCTCTAGCTAAGACTTCCACCTCTCTGTTGAGCAGACATGATGAGAGTAGAATGCCATTTTCATATATGTTTTTGTTTGTGTAGGTTGAAGTTGGTACTTTTTTTGGGAACCTGTTCATGGTTTTGTCAAATGCCCTGATAAAAGTACCAATGGAACACTACTTTTGTTTCCTGCCCAAGGGCAGACTTGGGAAGTTCTGGTCTAGTGCTTGAGTGAGCATCATGAAGGAGTCAAGGGAACCTGGCTCTTCATGGCCACTGTGAGCTCAGTCTGAGGTATTCTGTGTTGTTTTTCTAACATTGCTAAATTGTCTTAATGGGATTTTCTCATTCTCCACCTACAAATAGTATATCAGAGTTATATATCTTAAGGAACTTAAGTATGTATGAGCCATTAGCATATACAAGACATGTTGATCCCAAAATTTCTATGTTTTACACCTCATCCTGGTCACCTTCCCTTTTCTGATCCTAATTGTTGTTCTTTGGTGTCATAGACCAAGGTGGTTTGTGGAATGATGCTAAAAGAAATCCCACACTAGCTCAGAATTGAGCAATAGATGGTTATTTACTTAGGGGTACACTTACAAATCATAATCTGTGCTTGAATGGAGAACAGAAACTGAATCCAGCAACCAGAAAGAGCGGCCGGAAAAGAGGGTGGACACAGGCTCTGCTTCAGCATACATAGTATAAGAGGCCACGCCCCAGTTGGCGGGTAACCACAAGCTGTAAGACTTCCTACAGCAGTGGTTTAACCTTGTAATGCCCTGTCTTAAGCTTCCAAATGCTAGCATTAAAGCGAGTGCTACCACAGAAGGCTGGGAAAGTGATACAATTTTGATCACCAGTGTGCAGCTGAGAGAGGTGTAAGAAAATGTAGATTAGCCTTCTTTTTATTCTACCTCATTTCCCCCCATGCAACTCTTGTTGTCTCAGAACTAACTGAATAGATACATTGGGAACAACATAGAGAGCAGAGATGCAAGATATCATTAATACTTCTCATTTTAGTGTCATAGATTAGAGCCATGTAGGTTCTGCTTGCACCAAATAGAAAAGAGTAGAATTAAGATGGTTCTGTAATGATAATACCACCACCACTCCTAGTAATGGTTCTGAGCTGTTAGTATAACACGGCGCTGGGAAGTTGCCTCCATCTCATCTAGAGGGAGGAGCTGCTCAAAAGCATCTATGGAAACTAATATCAACATTGTATAGCATTTAGGTTTGGGAGGGGAATATATGGAAAAATACTTCTAATAATGAGACTATGTCCCCTTGTATAAAAATGTAGCTCATACTATAATGGCATGTGTTCATCTTCCTTGTTTGTTTATGATTGGGAAAACTACTTTGAATCAGTCTAAAGGATATATGTTTTGTTCCATTTTTCTTTATATACATATTTAAATGCTAGTACTCCTATTACTTTGAGCTTCCAGAGCATTTATGTACTTTGAGCCCAGATTGGTGTTTGGATACCTGTACAGATGGAATGAATATCCACAAGAATAGCTACACAACATCTACAAGTGAATTTGCAAGTCCATTAAAAAATCCTGGTTATCATTGACTACATAGGGAGTTTGAGGCCAGCTTAATATAAATGACTCTTGTCTCACAAGTAAATAAATACATCAATAAATGGGTTGAAGTACTAGGTGGTACAGATGACATGAAAACACTGGCTCCTTGCCCTTTTGTGCTCTTACTTTATGATTGAAGTGCTTTATGATTGAAGTTTCAAAATTAATATTGAAATATTTCATCATACAATATTTTGTCATGTTCCATAGGTTTAGGTTATTAGAATTCAAAATATATCTAAAGTGTATTTTACAAGAAAAGTATTTATACTACTCATGAGAATATAAACACATACACCTAGACAGTGGTCTCTAATAGGAGTGTTCCACCCACACTGCCACCAAAATAGCTATATGTTCGTGATGAGCTAGACTTCTGTTTTCTTGAGTATTTCTTTAAGGAATTGGGTTTGTGGAATGAGACAGATGATCAACAAGCTGAACTGTAAGGAGTAGGGACAGTGGAGAACACAGGCTTAAGTGTAAATGTGAGGTAGGGGAGTATGGAACACACAAGCTGAATTGTAGGGTAGGACTGGGGAGTTTGAAGCACAAGGTGAATTGAAAGGTAAGAATGGGTGTAGAATGGCACATACCTTTGTTCCTAGCACTGGGGAACAAACTGAGGAAGGATCACTGACAAGTCCAAGAGGATGAGTGACTTCCTTTGTCTGTACCTAGATTCATTTTATGTTTTAAATGATATTTGTTTACTAGCTTGTATGGAAAGGGGCATGTCCATGTCATTGTCCATGTGTGGATCCCACAGAACAGCTTGTGGGAGTTGCCTCTCTCCACCATGTAGGTCCTAGGAATCAAACAAAATCAGAATTCTCAAGCCATCAGGAAGCTAGGTAGGAATTTCAAGTTTGAGGATACCAAACCCATCATCATTTAGCCACCTTTACACACATTCACAGTTCACTGACTTTACTGGGCCCTCATACCCCCTTAGTGCCCTTAGTTCATCTAATCTGTCACCTCTACAATTTCAGACAATGTGGATTTTTTTTCTCATGTCAATAGTATTTTAAGTCCTGTCTTAATCAATTTTCCCAGAGTTTGGCTTTGCTTTTGACACTGTTCAAGACCCAGGCAATTCTATGTAGTTATTCTTTTCCAAACTCAGCTCTAATTCTTGCATCTTCCAGATTTCAAACTTGAAATGGCTTTTCATGACTCTAATATAATAAGACAGTGGGTACTGGCATCTTGTCACTACCCTCACATTTCAGGTTTTCCTGGCAGTGACTTTTTGATAAAAATACCAGAATGTTGGTTCATTGTGTAAATTCTTGTCTTATATCCCACCATTCTTAAGAACATCCCTTTATCTCAGCACTCTGGAGATAGAGACAGGCAGATTTCTCTGAATTCTGGGTCTCCGTTTTAATCGTGAGTTTCAGGCCAACGAGAATACACAGTGTGGTACTGTCTCAACAACACAACCCAACAACAAACATAAAAGGGTACACTAAATTGGATAGGCTGGGCCAACGAGATGGCTCAGTGAGCAGCAGTGTTTGTTGGCATAAGAAGCCCATGGTCACCTGCATTCCATTCCCCAAGGTCACCTAAATGCTATAAGGAGAGACTCAGCAATGTTTTCTTTTGGCCCCTAAAAGCAGCATGGTCTGCACATGCTCCCAACATACATCATACACAAAAAAATGATATCTATATATCTATATTTTTAAGAAACTGAAACAGGCTGACCAAGGATTCCTTTTAGGCCAGGCAGGTATTGTAATGAATTGGGAATGTGTGTCCTTTCACCATGAATTCTGAAGATACTTAAGATCTTAAATTTTATTTATGTTTATGGGTATTTTTCCTACATGTGCATGTGTGCCCCACATTTGTGCAGTGTCCTGAAGAAGTTAGAAGGTAGTGTCACGTTCTGTGGAATGGCAGTTCAGACAGTTTTGAGATGCCGTGTGGATTTGAAGAATTGAAATTTGGTCCCCTGCAAGAAGAGCCTGTGCTCTGCACAGGTTGAACCCTCTGTCCAGTCCTTTATTCAGGCACCTAATACTGTATTTTTATTCCGAGGAACAACTTAGGAATCAAAATTATTTCAAAACATTTTGTTGCAGGCTGGTTGGAAAACTTAATTCTACCTGGGCTAAGCGCCCATACATGTATAGCAAAGTTTACAAAAACACTTTCTTCTACCACTCACTGCTTTCTGTTCCTGGATGTCAAAGACACCATCTAGCAGCACAGCAGGGCTGGGGAAATGAGCAGGGTAACCCTTCACCTCCCAGGCAAGAGGTGTCCCTTGTATGGAAGTCTAGTAGAATCATTGTATCTAAGATACAATATTAGAATGGAATAGCTGTTTTTCACTGTATCTAAGATAAACTTCAGAAAGAATAGTTCTTTTCTAGAATTACTTTGATCTAGAAGAAATCAGGGTGGAAAGCAGGGATTGTTTCCTGTGTTTATTTATAGAGTTGGTTTTGTTTGTTTGTTTGTTTTAAACAGTATTAGAGCCATGGCATGGCTTTAGTCATTAAATAGCCCTGGCACTCCTGGAGCTCCTGATTTATTGGGTGCTGCAAACAGCATATGAAGAGGACTAAAGGGGCAGGGATGTGATGCTTTTCTTCGGCAAAATGTAAACTAGATCAGGGCTTTGGCATGAGGAACTCTGCTTTTTTTTAATTCTTTACTCTTTGGTCTTTTTTCTCTTTGTTCTTTTTTTTCCCATCCAGCTCCCAAATAAATACACACAGAGACTTATTATTACTTATGAATGCCCAGCCTTAGCTCGTCTTATTTCTAGTCAGCTTTTCTTAAATTATTCCATCTACCTTTTGCCTCTGGGTCTTTAATCTTTTTTTCCCTATATTTTATTCAGTTCGGTGTCTCAGACTTTATAATCAAATGCAGCAGAAAATTTGTGCCAGGTTTACCATTTTYAGTCTTTCCTTTTCCCAAAGTGAGACATGATTTATTTATTTATTTATTTATTTATTTATTTATTTATTTGTTGAGAATTTCCACCTCCTCCCCTCCTCCCATTTCCCTCCCCCTCCCTGGGTCTTTAATCTTTATCCCGTATACCTTACTTTACTTCTTACTCTGTGGCTGGCTGTGTAGCTAGGAGGGTGGTTGCTGATGTCCTTCTCCCCTTTTCTTGCTCCTTGATCTTTTCTCTTGCTTTTTCTCCTATTTATTCTCTCTGCCTGCCAACCCTGCCCACCCTTTCTCCTGCCTTGCTATTGGCCATTCAGTTTTTTATTAGACCAATCTGGTATTTGAGATAGGCCAAATTCCACAGCTTCACAGAGTTAAACAAATGCAAAATAAAGGAATGCAACACATCTTCACATATTAAAATATTCTACAATAGAACTTGTTTACCCAGATATCAACTTTCTGGCTTTGGAGAGCTACTCAAGGTTCAATCCATCAGAGGCTGGACCTTCTTGCTGCCACAGGCCTAAAATTGGAGGGACTTTCTTATTTGATCATCTCACACAACACAGAGCACCTGACAGTCCCTGAGTGACTTACCTGCACAGCGCTCAGGAAATGGTGCCTTGTCCTCTGTTTTAAAAGTCCAGAATATGAAGGACAGAGTATGTAAGACATTGCAGCGGAATGATGGTGCCACTCAGGCCTGCAGAACAGGGTCTGTCAGATGGAACATGTGAAGGCAAACTTTCTAGCACACGGACCATACCTGTGTAGCACCAAATAAGAGTCTGACCATGGATGGTTGTTTTCTGCCTGGCACCTTGTGGAGAACTCGGAAGCATATATAAGTGTCATAGGCATAGGTCAGCAGTATAATGACTTAGACATGACATCCGGCACCTGAGCCCCTGCAGGAGTCACTCTCCAGATGGGCGCTGAACAGCCCACTCTTGAGATCCCAGATTCTCAGATGTGAGAAGGGTCCATAGTCAAGTCCTCCTGTCACAAAAGTGCTCAGTAATGAGTGGGTGACTGGAGAGTAGACTCGGTCTGGGTGCTGTGAAAGCGTGGCCTGAGCAAGAGACAGACCTGTGTGCATCCTGCTAACGGTGTGATCTGACAGATGCTTTATTCATGCTTCTTGCTCATTTCATTACATATTTCTTTGCTTTCTGTCCTTTGTTTCTCTGTTCTTTGCTAACAGAACAGAGAAATCTGTTGAATCTGTTCAACAGTAGTAATCTGTTGAATTTGTTGATCAGTAGTAATCCTTTGAATTTGTTGTTGAAAACAAAGTGTCCAAGAGGTAAGAATTTCCATGGAAAATCTTTTTTTTGTTCCTGTTTTACCCTAAGGAAGGTGTGCAGAGATAACCTGATAACTTCGCAGGAAGTTAGCTGTGAATGCTTTGCTTCCTCTTGTCATCCTGGCAGTGTGGTGAATGAGTTCTGTTTTGGTCATATATATTACAACATAGCTGGCTAATGCATTGGAGTTTTTAGTTTTTGTTCTTTTTTGTTTTTCATATCGTTTTTCCGTTTCCTTTTTTAAAATTCTGAGTTTGGTCCATTAAGACATGTGTGAACACCTATGTGACAGCACACGTGTGAACACCTATGTGATAGCATATGTGTGAACACCTATGTGACAGCACATGTGTGAAGGTCAGAGGACTGGTCGAAGGCATGGGTTCTCTCCTGGGTATTGATCTCAGGCCCTCGGACTTGTTTGCACGTGCCTTCACTCACTCAGCCAACTAGCTGGTTCCAGTTACAGCACTCCCTTCAAATCCACCTATATCCATATATTGGCTGTAGTAGCTCTATTTTCATTTTTTGGGGTAGAAAATCCTGAATACTCATTACAGAGCCCTTCCCGTGCTTGTCATATCTGTCCTCTGAGACCAAAACAAAGTTATTCTGATGGAGGGTCTGTTTAATTTTCCCAAGAATTTTGTCAACTCAGTGTTTAGCCATCCCAGGCCTTAAACTTGTGATGCTCCTGAGTCAGCCTTCCATGAGGTAGGGTTCCAGGACTGCACCACCGCTCTTCTCAGCTCTAAATTTGTGTGGGGAAGGAGCAGTTTGAGTTCACCTTCTAAGAAAGTAATATAGCTAAAGGTGTACCAATTAAGGTTTTTTAAAATGAACTTTTGGTGTCAAAAATTTACTTCCTAGTGTGTGCATTTCATCTCCAATCTCTACTCATCTTTTTCTCTATGCCCCTCCTTTCTATATAGTAATCCTTTTGTTTCCATTTTCATACCTATTTTTATTTTGTGAGGTTGGAGATGAGCCTTTTGGAACCCAGGTCAATCCAAGGCTTTCTCAGAGGCCCTAATGGAAGCACCAAGGGACAACTAGTCCTTCATCTTTGACCAAGAGCAGACATGGCAAGATCTGCTTAGGTGCTTGAGCTAGCCTCTTGAAGGAGTCACAGAAACCAGGCTCTTCAACCCGGGAGACTTTAGTTATCAGTCTCATGGCCACTGTGAGCTCATTCTGAGCTATTCTGTTTTCTTGCCAACATTATTAAATTATCTTTCTGTTTATTGTCCCCAGGGGACCCAGCCACAGGACATGCATAGAATTGTAAACTCTGTATTTCTTTCTTTCTATTTTTTTTATTTCTGGATTTTTTTGAGACAGAATTTCTCTGTAGCTTTTGAGTCTGTGCTGGAACTAGCTTTTGCAGACCAGGCTGGCCTCGAACTCACAGCGATCCACCTGCCTCTGCCTCCCTAGTGCTGGGATTAAAGGCATGCACCACCACTACCCGGCCCTGTATTTCTATATCAAAAGATAAACCACAATATCTTTCCTTTCTTTAATACAACCAGACATTTAAAGTGAGCTTCAGTGAGCTAAGAGCAAATGATTATGGGTTACTGGTATGTAGTTAAATTACGTAATACCTTCCCTGTGTCTGTCTATTTTAGTTCCCAGGTTCAGGCCTAAGTGCTGTGGAGGTTGGAGCATGATCCTGTATTCATTCCAAATGTGAGACTCAGGAGGAGTTTGAGGACAATGGAGTGGAAGGACTTTGGGGCCCAATGAGACCTTAATTTTAATGGGTTCATTATCCAGAGACACTCCATTTGGCAGTATCTGCAGCTTCTGCTTTTTTGACCTGGGTGTGGTGTGTTCACGGTAAAATGCCAGCTATTTTCACTGCCATAGGAGTGCAGAGAATCACCATGTAGGGTCCTTTCCAGGTTCTAGTGTCCTGGTCTACTCACTTGACCCAGATGGTATCGTTGGACTGGAACATGGGGAAACTGGTGGTGGACTCGGGGGTCAGCTGGGTCTCATCAGTAGTCCAATCAATCGTCATTATGGAGGACTGGAGAGCCTCTGGTGCCTTGAGAAAGCAAGGGTTAGGCAGCTCTGAGCCTGGGAAACAGTGGGGAGGTTTCTCAAACATAATCTCATAGTGGGTAAATCTCTTCCTATAGTTCCGAAGTTATTTCAGTTAGCGAAACGGCTGGTGCTCCAAGGTACCTGGTTTCATTTTACATTTTCTTACTGTCACGGATGAGTATCTGTGTCCTCAGGTAAGAGAGTAGCCGGATTGATGTTGGTGGGTTTCTCAAATTAGAGTCAGGTGGGCCAGTAGTAAGGGCCTGGTGCTGGGTCCTACACAGGCATTAGACAGTGTTTTGGTGCTCCTTGCAGGAGGACCTCAACCATGTTATGGTATACTGTCAATATAAGATCTTGACCAAGAGTTAAATTGTTTGTTTGCTTTCTTTAAACTAGCAGTACATGCAATTGCTGTTAGGCAGGCAGGCAGGCTAACCTATGGCTACAGAGTTCATTTATTTGGACAGATATGTTACAGGGCATTTCTGTGGCCCCAAAGCTTGAGTTAAAACCCTTTTTACCTTTTGTTTCATGGACAAACAGATGTAAAGGTTTTGAGATGTCTGGAAATTCTGGCTGGTGCAGAAGTCAGAACTGTTTTTAAAGCTTCAAATGCCTTTTGCTTAGAAAGTCCAGATTCAGGACTCAGTGCCCACCTTTTTTTTATTTCAGACACTTTTTTTTATTGTTATTAAAAAAATTTTCCGCCTCCTCCCCTCCTCCCAATTCCC
>LOJH01058517.1:707-11396 GCA_001685095.1 Ellobius talpinus
TTCTGTAAAACAAAGGACACTGTCAACAAGACAAAATGGCAGCCTACAGAATGGAAAAAGATGTTAACCAACCTCACATCAGACAGAGGTCTGATCTGCAAAATATGCAAAGAACTTAAGAACCTTGACATCCATAGAACAAATAATCCAATACCCCTAGTTTGTTAACCATTTCATTTTACCAAATACCTTTTAGTTTCCATCAATTGAGATGATCTTGTGAGAGTTCCCCCTTTGTCTTATTAGTATGGCTTATTACATTAATTTTTCATAGTTTGCAGTAGTATTGCATTCCTCTGATAAATATAATTTGATTCTATTTTATATGTTGTTAGATGTAGTTTGCTAGTGCTTTGTTGAAGGGCTCAGAGAACTGGGCAAGGACCCTATGACAGCTAGTGGCAGAGAAGAGAGCTGAGCCTCGAAGGCCCAGACAAAGAGCTTTTGGCACTTGTGTCTTTTGCTGCTCAACTGTCACCCAGATCCTTGACTCGACACATGACAGACTTAATGTTTCTGTGACATTCACCCATAGTTAGAGAAGATGGAGGAGGTAAAGGATGGTGATCCTTTCACACTCCCGTGATCTTCAGGAGCCAAGAGCCGGGTTTGCTCATTCAGCTGCGGGAGACTGAGTGGCCCTGTCTTTTAGCCAGAAGCTTCTGAGAATATTGCCACGAGCGTTAGGCTGCTAGGCCCTGATGTAGGAGGGCTAGGGTGCACTCCATTCTCGTCCTCCTCCTCTGGGAATCACCATCACATCTTCTGTATTTCCACACCTTTCATTTGCCTCTGAGCATCTGAGTCCCTAGTATGGGAGAAAACATCCCTTGTGCCCAGAGCAAGTGGTGACAGCAGTGATTTAGGAAAGTCACACTCTGGAAATAGGCATTTAGTCTCTGACGCATTTAAGGGATTTTTCTCTTTGTCACATGGATTGGCAAGCTGATTCCTTTCCTGCAACCTTTGCTTTAAGGCTGGATAAATTTTCTGGACACTTGGAAAAGATTTAAAAACCCACAGAATGTATATGGTGTGTGCCCACTCTGAGACACACTGTAGGGAAGTGAATTTTTCTCAGTTAATTCAGCTAGCCCTCAGCCAAAGACATGATCGCTTCCCTTCCACCTTTTTCAAAGGGAGGCATTTATAGCAAGAGGTAGAGAACCGTTTGGTACTTAAAGGCTCTCCCACGCAGTCTTTCCTTAAGGCTTTCATAGACGAGCAACAATAGGTGAAAATGGTCCTTCTGAGAAGAAAATCCCTGAATATGTCCTTGTCAGATGAACTCAGTCAGGGTGGAGGCAGAAACAGGTGTCCATGCCTAGGAGCTTTTTGATGCCAGCCCCTCCGATGATGAGTGGGCCTCAGTTGCAAAATGCCAGCCCCAGGTTTTGTGTATGTCTATGGGCCTATGGGTAAATCAGAAGCCAGGGTGAAGAAAAAGGAAGGAAGGAAGGACAGATCATTGCACTGAGGGGTCTGAAGCTGTTCTAGTACAAGAGATGAAGAAAAGAGAGGAGAGTGCTCTTCAAAGTAGTCAGAGGATCAGGAAAGAAACAGGATTCAGGATGTAACAGTGATGGCCAGATCTCCCCTATATAAACTCTTCATCTGACGTCTGTGTTGCTGGTGGGTTCAGTCCAATTCTGGTTCTCCAAAGGGCTCTTCCCTGTATCCTTTCTTTACATTGCATCATGGCTTCTGTGAGACTCTGCTTTCATCTAGAGTCTCCAGGTCACTAGCTCAGCGCTGTTTTTGTAAGCTTCTGGGAGTTTTGTGACATCACTGCGGGCAGCATACATAGTTCAAGGATCTCAGCCAGGCAACAAGGCATCCATGGCTACTGCTGAAGCAGCGGTGGGGTGGGAGTGAACGCTGGGCTTCTCCCTGTCCTCCTGGTTTCCTAGAGAGAGATGAGTACAGAGAATAGACACAAATTCCAATGGGCTGTGCTTTCCCCAGACCCCTCCTCTCCCTCTGGTCTTAATTGGTCCTGCATAGCACTGGTCATGCAAGCAACCATCTGAGATCTCTAGGATAACTAGCCTCCACCCAAACTGTTCCCTCTGCCAAAAGCCTGTCTTCTCCCTTGGGGAATACACATGGTGACATGGAGCTGCCTGCTCAGGCTCCAGTCTTGGAAATGGTTCCTGGTAGGTCTGGGGTCCATGAGTGGCATTTCCTGCCTCTCTTCTTCAGCTCTCTAAGGGGACCCTGTTACCTCACGGTAGCAAAGTCTCCAAATATTGGCTGCTGCAGATTCTCATGAATCCTAGAGATCACACGTGCTCAGGATGCCCAGCTGCTGACATCCCTGCTCTGTGTGTCATAACCTTTGTTGACTCTGTCACAGCAACCTTGGGGTCAAGGCGAGGATGTTTCACAACTGTCTCTTTACCGAATGCAACTCAAGGCTAAGATGGGCTTTATCTCGAGTCTTAATTACATAAAGTAGGGCAGGTGTGACACCAAGCACTGCTCCATGTTCTCTTGAGTACAGCTCATCAAAAGATCCAATTTTCTCAACCAGTCCTGCAGACTGTGGTAGTTTGTTTGAACGTCACCCATGGGTGAGCCCCGCACTGTTTCAGGATCCCTGAAGGGGCAGGGAGTGTGACCTCCACTGTCAACCTTCCTGGGAGTTTAGGAAGACAATGAAGGAAAGGCTGTTGACCTCTTCTTGGCCACTGAAAGTGAAGGATTGGCAGACTATATGAAACCTTTTGATGAAGGCTTTGGCCACGGTTGGCGTTAATTGAGTTAAGGAGTGTATAATTAATTAGCAAAGTGCACTTTAGTGTGTAGGTGAGTTTTTTTATGCAAGGAGAATTAAAAATTTGGGGGAGAACTGTCCTGAACATGGGAGGCAGCATCCATAGGCTGGGGGCTGGATGGATAAAAAAGGGGGAGCAGAAGGCCAGCAATCAGTCACTCACTCTGCTCCTGGATGCCAGCTGAGCTACTCTGTTGACCATACACAATTTTTTGCTGTGTTTTGTTCATCTGTTTATTATTTACTGCCAACAGTAGTGGTTTTTTTTACAAAGTTGTTTACAGAAATGACTAACCGTCTAAGTGGTTCTTATCCTGTCCAGATCAGACGCTATGTTTCTGCCAATTCTCCAAGGCTCATCAACCCAGACTCCCTGCAGATACAGTATGAGAACTGGAGTGGCTTGTAGTGATATTTTACTTGTTTTTTTTTTTAATGAATAAACCTTGCCTGAAGACCAGAACAAAAACTAGCCATACAGGCCAGGCAGTGGTGATACACACCTTCAATCCCAGCAGCCACACTAGTTAGCCATAGAGGCTGGGCAGTAGTGGTGCACCCCTTTAATCCCAGCACTAGAGAGGAATATAAGAGATGAGACAGGAACTCTCTTTCAGACTGACGATTCCATAGAGGTAAGAGCCAATGGCTTGGCTGTATTGCTTTTCTGATCTTCAGGTTGAACCCCAATATCTGTCTCTGGGTTTTTGTTATTCGGGCTGCAGTGGCTGAGCTGGGCTGAGCTCAGGCCTAAGTGTATTCTAGCGCTCACATTCACTTAACAGGTCCCTGAAGCTCTCAGCTCCAGACAGGTTCCCAAGGGTCAACTCTCCCCTGGATGATGGATGGTCCAGCCTCCAGCCTATGGTCTTTTTCTTTACTTTTACCATTTTTGTCCAGGAGGAACATGGATTAAAGTTTCCTAGCTCCCCATTTCCAGAGCCTTTGCTGAGCGTTTTTTTAGAATTGTCTTCTGTCTTTTCCATGTAGTGCGGTAGGGAGACTCTCTCCACACAGCTCAGACTGACATGTGGACAAATCTCTGCTTTACAAATTCTCTATAAGGAATATATTATTTGAGATTTAATAAAGAATCATTCGTAAAGATGAAAATATGATTACAAGATGCTTTCTCTTAATTCCTCGGATCAATACTAGAAGAAATTCTTCATTAAGAGCTGTGAAGGGATTGCAATCCATCTACATATACGGAACATTTATGCACAGCACACCTTGGCTTATACGTACCAGTGTGTTTACCTCCCAAAACCTTATAAGACAGACAGTTTTTTTTTAACATGCTTTACAGTGAGGAGTCTGAGCAACACAGTTACCAGTGACAGTTAAAATTCAGATCAGACAATCTGATTTCAAGGCACAAACTCCCAGTGTCCCCAACCCTTCTCATCGGGACAAAATTCATTTAAACTAGAAGGAAGCTTCTCTGAGGTTTGAGTGTTCAGACTAGTGTCTACTGTATGTGTTGCACACAACCCCTGCCTATCACCAACCCTCCTTTCGCTGATCCCTCCCATTAGTCCCCTTTGTCCCCTAAGCAGCTTAGCTCTGTTTTCACATTGTATATGCACGTATGCTTTTGTGTCTCTCTAGGAACCACAAATGAAAGAAAATGCACGCTTATCCCCCTTTGAGACCGACTTAAGTCACTTGCTATAATGATCACTAGTTGAATCTATTTCCTTGCCAACTCCACGACTTTGTTCTTTTTTATGGATTTAAAAAAAAACCTCCATTTCCCAATACACAGGCAAATAGACAGAGAGCTCACATGTCTCCATGTTTGAGTCTCATCCACTTAAAGGAAACCTGCCGGCTGTGGTTTGGATAAATGCTCCTCAAGGCCCCAAGGTGGTGCTAGTGGAAGGCAGGAGCCTTTTCAGGATGTGAGGACCAGCGCCCACTGCTGGTGCAAGTGTAGAATGATGCTCTCTCCTCAGAAAATGGGCTTGGGGTAAAAAAGTTAAAGGTGCTCTTCCTGGTCATCCCACCCGCACCACAATAAACGTTTCACCCGAGAGAAGGGGACGCGCATGCCCATTCCGCAGAACTGCACTCTGCTTCTGTTTTTCCTCCAGAGCCAGCACGACACAAGCGTTCACCACCAGACGACTGACGGGCAAGGTTTGTGTGTTCATACCCTAAATACTCATACTCAGCAGCGAACAAGCAGCAAATCAAGGCCACACACAATAACACGGCTGCATCTCCTAGTGAGCGTGCTGGTGGGAGAAGCCTGGCAGGAGAGAACTCTATTAAATTTAATCCCATGTATGGAAAATAAAAAGGAAAGCCACAGTGTTAGGAAGCAGATTATTCCTGCGGCAGCACGGTACATGTTTTAGATTAAGAAGCACTTGCTGCGTAAGTGTGAGGATCTGAGTTTGAACTCCTAGAATCCACATAAAAGCCAGGCTTGGTAGCGTGTGTCTGCAATCCTACTTCTCCTATAGTGAGATGGGCGGAGACCAGGGAACTCATTGGCCAGCTAATCTGCAGTGACGAATGAGAAACCCTGCCTCGAAGGAGGTGGAAGACAAGGACTTGATACCAGAGCTTGTCCTCCAGTCTCCACAAGCTCGTCCTGTATGCTGGGGCCCACACTCCTGCACATGCACACAGAGGAATAAAGGGTGAATGTGTGCGTTGGACAGAATGGATTGGACAGGTATCTGATTCTCAAATGTATGTGTTCTTGATAAAGTCTCAGGGCCAGGGAAATGTCTGAGTGGGTAATCTCACAGCAGATGACGTGAGTTGAGACCTATGGCACCCACATAAAAATGCCAGGTGAGAACAAGTACACCTGTAATCCTAGCTCTGGAGGGATGGAGACAGGTGGATCTCTAGAACTACCTGGCCACTTGGTAGTACCGGTCCAGTGAGATACCACCTCAAAAGACAGGACGGAGAGCCAGCAGCAAATGAAGACACCTTGTAACTTTTATCCTCTGTGCACACACGCACACACACACGCACACACATTTGTGCGCGTATATGGACACACAAATACACCACACGCACACAAAATCTCTAACATGCCCTTTTTAGCTTACAACTATTTAATCTGAAATAAATCTGTCATTCTTGGGCTTATTCAGTGTCTACACTGCAAGCCTAATTATGCAAATAAATATCCTCCTGAAATGATTGGAAGTGGCATGATTGGTTCCCGTGAACAAAGACTGCTTATTTTGGAGATTAAATATCTCTCACCATATGTTTCACGAGTCTCCTAATTTCCCTTCAAGTGTTGCAAAACCCATCCCAAATTTGGCTATTTCCCCCGCACTTGCACACAAATCGTCTCTCTGTTTAGTTTCCCTGCGCAGCTCCTAAACAAAACTTCACCATGGTCTCTGTGAATTTTAGCTAGCAAACAGAGAGAGATTTGCACAGCTAGATGAAATTACAAATGCATAATTAATGAATGCCCTTTCTCAGTTTTGCGTTTGAATAGACATTTAATTCCCAAGAAAATACAGATGTAAGTGTGAGCCCTCAAGTCCTTGGGGCTTGGAAAAGCCCCACATTTCCATGCCCGTTGCGAAACAGTGTTGTTTTGATGTGGTTTGCAAAAAGGCTAAACCCTTTTTATTTATTTTTTTAAATGAAAATATAAAAAAGTCAATGAATTGGCTTTTAAAAGAACATCAAACAACCTCTGCATAGTGAAGCATAGTGAATGGAGAGGGAGCCGGCTCTGGGATCATCTTGGCTCACTAAGCCCGGAGTGGCTTAATCAGATTATAAAGACCCATGTGGAGCAGATGAGCTGGACCCTGCTGAGTACTTGTGCATCTGGAAGTTAATTTCTTCTTGAACTGATGTGGTTTGCAACCCAGGAACTTTTAACTGAATGGTTCCCACACTCAGCCTTTGGATGGGTACTGGTTATTAAAGGTGTATTCACTAATACACAGTGAAAAATATTACTTGTACATGTTTGTCCCCCAACTTTGCATAAAAAGAAACAGTCGATTAAAGTTTAAAAATAGAACACAAAGGAAACTGGAATATGAAGGCCTTACTCTAAGACAAAGTTGCCATCTTCCTTTCAGGAAGAAATAAATACTTTGTTAATGTTCTCTATGCCAGCTGACAGGGTTCCAAGATGCTCACCCCGCTTCCTACCTTCAAGCGTTCACTTCCTCACAAAACTGACTCCACAGTGTGGCTTGGACCTCGTGCCTGGCTTCTAAAGACTGGAGCACAGCACTGTGATGCCACTTTCAATGTGACTTCCCTCTCTTGAAGCTGGCACTGCCCCCAGTTCTCACTGCTCCGATGAAGCCAGCAGCTGGTCTTGAGCTACACTACGGAGAGGCCCAGCTGGCAGGATCTAGAAGATAGCTTGTGGTCAATAGCTAGTACCCACCAACAGTCATATGGGCTGGGGAGCAGCGTCTTCCTAGTCAGTCTCAAGGTGACTGAAGCCCCATCCATTGGCTGGACGACGACTTGAGAACTCTGAAGCGCGGGTCCTCTGAGCTCTCAGCAAAGCTGTGAGCTCATTCGTGGTTTTGCTCAGAGCATTGGGGGTATTTCTGCAGGGCAGCAGTAACTGTCATGTATAGTCCTGACTGTTCCTGGGTGCAGTTCACCATTTCTACAAAAGTGGACCGAGGGAAACATCTTTAAATGAAATCAGAAATTGCAAGAAAAAAAACATTTGTTGAACATAGAGTCATCCACTGCACACGCGTGCATACACACCCCCCAAAATCTGAAGATATTCACTCTCCTTGTACAAAATGATACCTAGAATTTACATGCATCCTCCATGTGTGTTACCTCAAATTCAGATTGGTAATGCAATGTTGAAGGCTGTTTATGTAGTTGCTACGCAGTGTTGTTTAGGAAGTAAGAAAAATCATTTTTACATATTAGAAGTATGGATTTTTAAAAACTGTTTTCATGTGCAGTTGGTTGAAGTCACAGAGGTAGAACCTGCAGGCATGTAGCTAAGTGTATCATACCTTGATGTCACGTGGTCACATGTCACAGACAGCTCCAAAGCAGATGGTTTTTATTTCAAGTTTCACAGAGAAGACTGAAAATCATAAACTCAATGGACAAATAAGAGGTTTGGAAAGTTCAGTGTCTGTGGCCATCACCAGGGTTTATCACGTTCAAACCCATTTAAAGTGATGAGCTAAGCAACGACAGGAAATGTAAGACAAATAATTACTAAGTCTGTGATGTCCCAAGAGACTTGTCCTCTGCTGGGCAGTGGTGGCACACGCCTTTAATCCCAGTACTCAGGAGGCAGAGGCAGGCGGATCTCGGTGAGTTTGAGGCCAGCCTGGTCTGCAAGAGCTAGTTCCAGGACAGGCTTAAAAGCTACAGAGAAACCCTGTCTCGGAAAAAAAAAAAACCCTGTTGTCCTCTTTAACCCTGACCAACTGACAAAGTTAAAATGAGTCTCAAACCCTGCTCCAGCAAGCTTCGCCAGTGGGGATAAGACTCACTTCTGGCCGTGAGAAAGCAGCCGGGCAGCCTGTTCTCAAACCGAAAAGGACAGCCCTGCCTTCACTCTTGTAGTCTGACGTCTGACCTGAGATGGAAATGCACCAACATGCGAATTCTCAGGCACGAGGATGTTTGCACAGTGCTCTGTGTGCACCGTAACCCCAAAAAGCCATGCGGATGTGTCTCTGTAGGAGAAGCCTGGGAAGGGGGGGATTGGTCCTGGATTTGTGTCCTGGGTTTTTTTGTGCTGATGTCCAAGGGCGAACGGCAACACGTGAGGCTGCAGCTATGGCTGAGAGCGTTCAGTTTTCAGAACTAAGGATCTGATTTTGTAGCTATTTTACTTAGACCGTAATGTAGGAAGAGATCAGATAAAACATAGATATAGGGGAAAGAATAAAAAAGAAATGCAAAAATACCCATTCTTTCTTTTAATATGTTGCAGACAAAAGTGGAGACAAAGAAATGAGGGATTGAGAAGGGAAAGAGAGAAGAGAGAGAAGTAAAGGAGATGAGAGAAAAATTCGAAAAGGCATTTAAAGTGCCGTCTGCCTTAGCCACACCGTATGATCCTCTATGCATGCGCATGTGCCCCTGTGAGGGTCTTTGAGCACATTTGTGTCTGTGCATAAAAATTTCACGAAGAGAAATGCCAGGAAAGATAACTTAAGACTAATTTTAGAGACTCCCCCTAATTTGCCTCATATTGTATTGCGTTTTGTTTTTTTTTCTCCCAACATATAATCAACAGGAGAAAAACCACCAAAAGCCTATTTTCATGGTGGAAATGACTCATTCATCACCTTTACAGTCTTTTTATCTATTAAAGTTCTGTACCAGGTCTCATCAGGGAGAGAGCTCTGCTGTAAAACAAAAACAAAACCCTACAAATCCAGAAGAAAGTATCTGCAGAACAGCCAAGGGGCCCTTGACTCGATGCCACCCTTGTCTTGAAGCCCAGAGATTACCATCTCTGTCGGTAGCAGGCGAGGAGGGAGGTGATATTTATAAAGTTAAATAATAGGCAAAATCCTTGTGGAATTAAAACATACACAGTAAGTGAAAATATACAGAACAGAAAAAAAAACCCTGATAGGCATGGGCTGCCTTCAAGTCAGATTATTGCATTGGGCTCAGGCAGTGTTTCTGAATGGATTTGAAATTACAGTTTTAGAGAGTGGTTGGATGCCCCAGTAACAGCTATGCCGCTATTTCACTGTCCCACCATGTTTATCCAAATAACCATGATTAAACTCAGTGGATAACACACATAGAAAAGGTAAAGAGGGGTTCTTAGGAAAAAACGTAGTTTGAGGGGGAAATATATATATGAGGGTAGTGGGTGGATATGATAAAAATACATTACATATATATAAATTTCATATACACACATATGAAATTTCAATGAATAAAGTTTTAAAATTAATTTTATTAGCAGAATTAGGTGATTTCACATTTAAAAAAAATCTTTATCAATGTGATTGTGCTTTATTATCATTCTGTTTGTTGCAGAGTAAAAAGTCTTTGCAACAACTGACTCACTTTCTCGAATGGAAACCAGCCAGCTAAACCCACAGTGGGTGGCTGCTCCTCTTCTGACAGAAATCTGGGTATCTGTTGTCATACTTCACATTTTTCATCGGGTCTTTATCAGACACCTCCCTGGCATCTGCCTGGCACTTGCCTCCATTCTAGGTGGCTCCCTCAGTTACTGTAGTACAAGGACAGGAACCCTTAGGGAATGACGTTGGGCTGCCCTCTGATGGCCCTGACAATCAGTAGGCCTAGAACCTGCTAGATACTGTACCCAGGACAGGTGGCTTTTACTGCTCAGGCTACCCAAGATTTCCAGATTCTAGAGGCCCCATTTGCAAACACCTGGAGCTCTATAGTCAAGGCCCAACCCCAAAGCCACACATTGAACAGTAGTGCTCCAAGGTCACAATTTGTACAGTAGGAAGGTAGTGCCCCCATGAATGACATCAGTGTCCTCACTAAGGCCGTCTCAGACAATGACCTTTATTTTTTGCAGATTTTTTTTTAATTTTTATTCATTTTACATACCAATCATAGTTCCTTTCCCTCCCCTCCTCCCATTTTCTCCCACCTCCGCTACACCCCCATCGGCTCCCATGGGGAGTTAAGGAAGCCCGGCACATTAAGTTGAGGCAGGACCAAGCCCCTCCCCCCCTGCACAAGGCTGAACAACACAGCCCACCTTAGGGAATGGGCTCCAAAAAGCCAGCTCATGCACCAACGATAGATCCTGGTTCCACTGCCAGGGGACCCCTAAACGGACCAAGCTACATAACTGTTGCCCACATGCAGAGGGCCTAGTGGGGTCCCATGCAGGATCACTGGCTGTCAGTCAAGAGAGTCTGTGAGACCTCATGAGCTCAGGTTGCTTTCTCTGTGGATTTCCC
>LOJH01058518.1:0-11396 GCA_001685095.1 Ellobius talpinus
GGCAGTGTTTAAATGAATACAGTTTCCGTGTAATTATTTCGGGTTAAGCTAGCCGGGCGGGATGGAATAAGGGGCCCTGCACTCTTTCAATACACCCTAACCTTGCTCAGTAACTTCACAAATGACAACTCAATATACCCTACTGTGGAGAAACACTAGAAGAGGCAAAGATATAGGGCAGAAAATGTGTGTCATATAATCATCCGATCACGCTAGGATTAGGATAAGTTCCCTGGTTACATTTGGTGGCTGAGAGCCACTCACAGCCATAGCCCATACCTAACAAATGCATATGTGACTATCATTCCTATCCTTTTCTTAGGACTTATCAGTCAAATGAGAGGGTCACAGCTTTATCTAATTTGGTTTTATCTCTATAATGTAATACCTTTGAGTTTTAAGCTTTAAAACATAAAAATTGAGGATATGATATATAACTCTATGGGCTTGAGGTTTACATAAGGTACAACGGGTAGAGAAACTGCAGTGGGGTGGGCAATTGGGTGGGTCAAATAACTTGTTTTTTCTTATTTCTCTCAGCAACAGTGGAGTCTACTTCTATTTACCTTACCTTGAATCTTGTTCTCCTCTAACAGTTGCCTTAATTAGAAGAATATGGCAGAAATATCACTATATGTCACCAAATATTACCCAGTATCACTGGACCTGAAGAGATCTGCAGCTGTCATGCTAGGAATGCTCTTATTTTGATTCCAACCATCACCGCCATGAGAAATACCATATTCAAAACTTCTGGAAACTTCAGAAGGCTCTGGGGCAGACAGCGTTATCCCAGTGGGCAGGAAGCAGTCAATACCTCTCCAGGGATGTGTGGGAATCATATTGGATACACATGGCCAACCAAAGCTCCAGGGATCCAAAGTCTTAAACATCACTATTTGGAAAAGCAGAATAGTTCAGTGACATATACAACCAATTCATAGACACATAGTCACATTATTAGCTTCAAGTTTTGAATCTATTGAGTTTGAGGTATTCACTAAAAAGCAGTAGGTAAGAAAAGCAATGCTAGATGAGTAGAGTAATTGCTGTTCCCTTAGTGATAGGTGAAAAGAAAGTACATTGTTGCTCCAATTTCTCCTTTAAGCTTTAGAAAGGTGCTTATATTCTGTACCCTCACTAAGTGCCAAAGTACTGGGGAGAAAAGTAAGTGGGAAAGAAGTTGAAGACATGTAGAATGGCAAATACTGTCTATCTTTTGTAATCTTCACTGTACTCAACCAACCTCTCCTCCTACTGGTGAGTCATCACATTAATAGAAGCATCGTGATTGAGTCTAGGTCCACTCTCACTGAAACAATACCCAAGCTGTATGAATGAGGTAGCTCTCAAGGGCTTTCCCACTCTTTCTGCCTCTGAATTTGCCAGATTTCATTGTTTCTCCCCCTGACATTCTTTCTACCTCTCGTTGTGGTCATCACATGCCACGCACCAAACACGATAATTTGCCACAATTTTCTAACCTTTATAGGTTTTTGTATCTTTCGAATGGTATGCATTTTAACCTGCTACCATTCTCCTTCCAACCCTTGGGCTTGATTGGCTATTCCCATAAATCCATGACATTTCATAGACACCTTTTAGACAACCTTTTGGGTTCTTTCTGTCTCTAATCTGAATTACTGTGGCTATGAGAAAGTGGCACTAGAAGTATTATTTTGATTTTGGGTAGATAAGCACATAAAACTTCCACAGGGCAAATGAGTGAAGATTGCAGTAATCTACAGAATAAAATGGTTAGGTGATTCTATGCAAATTTCTTCACGGAGATGATAGCAACAAAATAAAAATTGCATATTCAATAACTAATCATCCCCATTGCTCATGATATTTAGCTAAGCTTTTGAATACTGTGAAGTTTCATCTTCTGGGGGAGAGCAATTCCTTGTCATGTTCAGTGTGTACAATAGATTATTTTAACAAAGGAGGAGCCAAGCAACTATCACAGCATACTTGGCACCAGCACTTTAAAGTTTCTCTGCCTCTGGAAGCTTCCGAATTTTATCTAAGGAAGTTGCAATCAGTTTAAGACTAACTATGCATTTTCAACTAATGATGACCATGACTTAAAATTATTGAAGATACGGCATAAAAATGCTTGGTTCAAAAATTTTTCCCATAGACATAGTAGTTACTTCTTTTTTGGACAGTTTTGTTTTAGAAAAGTTTCTGATTTTGTGGTTTGATTGTGATAATTCAATTAAGAATAGGCATTTTGAGTTAGTCGACATTATAGTAACTTGGTTTTGTAGGAATTTGAATTGTGGTTGGGCAGGGTCTTATACGGTAACCTAGGCTGGTCTGGAGCTTTTTATGAAGCCCAGACAGGGTTTGAACTTGAGACACACACAATTCTAGCTTCTTGTCATTACCCTGGTATTAATATTTAGATGGACATATTGTAAAGACCACAGGTGTAAAGAAAAGTGGCAGCCTAAAAAAAGATGCCCTCATCTTTACATCACTGCAGTAATGTGAAACTTACAAGGATCTTAAGGAACTATGTTATATAGAGTTCTCTTAAGAACCTCTTCATGGAAGCCAGGATTGTAAGATTTTCCCTTATCTCTGAGGAAACTGAGAACCAAGAAATTATCTAGCTTTCCTAATATTACTCCTTCCACTAGGAGACAATCTAAGATATGGTTAATAAGAAAGAGCTAGCATTTTGTATCTTCTGACAGTGGTGTTTCTAACCTTCTTGAGGGGGGTATCATCCTTAACATATATCTAAATTCAAACCATATAAAGGATAAGCAGAGGTGAGGAAGATCGCCCCCAAAAGAAAGACAGGGAAGTGCACATCTGCTCAATGCTAATAAATAATTGGAATTGCTTATCCTAACAGCAAATATGTTCATTAAACATTTCTTCATTAAAATTTGGATGCCATATGAATTGAAAACTACACTTGTGTATAGCTCTTATTTCTTGTCACGAGGACCAAGGAGGCCTCTAATAGAACATGTAAAATAATTTTTGTTTATTTATTATTCCAGTTAGTGTGTAATGCTGTGAACCAACTCTTATGATATTGTGCACCTCAAATAGATTAAATCTTCCTGAAGAAACACTCAAGGGGCACTGTCTATCTTATTAGCAATGTTTGATACATGCTGTTGTTACAACATCATCAAGAATCTTCCTTAGTAATAGTAATTGTTTTGATAGAGTCTCACTGTATATCAAGGTAGTCTACAATTCATGATCCTCCTACTTCAGTCTCCTGAGTGCGAGGATATGTGTATATATCAACATACTGTGACTTTTTTCCAGCTCAGAATTTTGTAGAGGCAATTGAAAGATTAGGATGAATAAACAATTGTTAATGAACATCTCTAAACATGCATGATTGATACACACGTTTTCTTCCTGAAACCAGGATGAATATCGGAATTCCATATGTCTCATTGGCCTACTTTTGCCTCACATTGGTCTTATAATAAGACTCTTCTCTTCCTGCAAGCCTTTAAAATATTTTTATGTTTTATTTCCAAGTCTGCAGTTGATTAAAAATAGAACTGTACGCCTATGTACATAGCAGCCTCATTCCCTCCAGACATTGGCCACAACCAGCCGAATCTCCTGGAACTCTCCATCTGTGTGTCCCTGTAGCTTTCTGTCTCTCCGTCTGTGTGTCCCTGTAGCTTTCTGTCTCTCAGCACACTCCCTTAACTGGGAGCTCATTTAGGTCTGGAAAGTGCCAGTTAAAGCTCCGAGTACACTGCTGTTGCTCCAATCTGCCTCCCGTCTTTTACTTCGCTCCTTCACACCCTTCTGGAAATGGGACTGATCCTCACAGGCCCTGGCTGTTTTCATGAAAAGTAACTTTCTGATCTGTGGGAAACTAAAAAGAAAAGTCTGTTCTGATGGCAGGCACTCTTCACCAGTGTTTTTAACGACTGCAGTTCAAGAACGTGATTCTTGAATCTGCAGAGAACTTTTAGTCATGATTAAAACTTATAACTGTTTTGGATTTTGGATATAAAAGACATTTCTTATTTTGATTTGTGATAAAAATAATTTGTAAGTTACCAATTTAATAGACAGTGCTAGAGGTTTTCTAAAGCATGCTGGAGGGGTAACCGCTAATATTTTAATGCTCACTCTCATCTATGTCTGTGTTGGAATTAATAGCTAAGCAAACATACAAGCTTAGAGAATATGCATGTGCTATCAACGTTAATCTATACCTTCTGAGGAACAGCTTGGTACATGCGTAGAATTTACTCTTTTGAACTAGATATTTTTAGTTTATATTCTAGTATGCTTTCTGATGCTATTATGAAATAGAGACCAAACATAATATCTAGCTTATGTCCAGCATGTGGGACTCACTCATAATCTTCTAGCCCTTCCAAAGGGCTTGGGCAACTCTCCTTCTCCAGCTCTGTAAGTCACCATATACACATCTTACCCTATAGGCTCAGGCCAACTCCACTACACATCTACCACTGTCCTTGAAGTCATGCCCAGAGCCCTGGCAATTCTAATTATGTTGGAGTCTCCACTATAACTGAGGCTTTACTTTCACTAATATAATGCCCAGGCCTATTCATGAAATTCAGTCCTATCAATGGATCCCCATTACCCTTTCTTGCAATCAGAAACAGAACCATGTGGAAGAATCTTACTTAACCATGTTTAGCTGCCAACTTGAAATTCAGTCTTGGACCCTTTGGACTGTATACAGAATACAGTATCTGTATTTTGACCATGAGGAAATACTTCCCAAAAGATTTTGCCTCAATAATGCTAGTCTTTTATTAATCATAGATAATTTTTCAGTTCCTGCTAACCAGCATTCATTGTCCTAGAAAAACATAGAATTTTTCACTTCCACAGATGCTTAACTGAAAATATCACACAGACAATCCAATAGAGTCTTTACTTCTTCTCACATGAATATTCCATGTAGAAGAATAATATTTGAGGAATTCTTTAATTTTGGGTTTTGCTTTGGCTTGGTTCTAACTGTGCCCTGATTATTCCTTTTTAAATTAAGCAAATAGTAACTTATCTTTTATTTTATAGGAGACCACAATTAAGAGACTGAATTTTAAAAAGACCTTAGGCTTTTAAAGTACTGAACTTTTTCTTTAAAAGACTGTGGAACCTTTAAAATTGGGATGTGTTTTATGTGTGATTTTCAAAAGAGATCTTGGGGACCAGGAAAGGTTATGGTTTAAGTGTTATGTTGTGCATCAAGTTTACAATGGGTAGACTTGTAAAAGTTCATCTTGTTTTTCAACCTGACATACTAAGGAGGAGGGAAATTAGATTGAAAAAGCTGCCTTCTTCAAATTGGCACCTAGGGATGTTTGTGGGGTATTTTCTTGATTGCTAATTGATGTAGGAGGATCTAGCCCATGGTGGGTGGTTCCATCCCTCAGCAGGCAAGCCTGGACTATGTAACAGAGGTAGCTGACTCTGAGCCCAAACATAAGCTGGGAAGCAGTGATCCTCTATGTCTCTTTTTCATTTCTTGCCTTGATTTTACTTGAAGATGAACTGTAACCTATAAATGGAAATAACCTTTTACCTTCTATAGTTGGTTTTGGTCAAGGTGTTTATCCTAGCAGTAGGAGCAAACTCTTGTATTTTTCATTCTGTTTCTGCCTTGTCTTTTATTAGCTTTAGGCAAATTACCCTAATAGTTACTGGAGTCTTTGAATCCTGTTCCTTCACCTGTGATACTGCTATTTATTACATATGCTTGTTTTGGGGTTAGGGGAATGCAAATAGAACACTTCTTATGTTGCCTGAATTTAGAAAATGATCAATAATGGCATTACAATCTCCATAGTAGAAAGCTGGTTTACCAGAAATATAGAAGCAAGCAATAAAGATATTAAAGAGGATTTAGCTGAAGCAAATATGAACAGAGTAATTTATTTTAAAAACTAAAATATGGAGTGGCCTTTAAATTCCACTATACAATGGTGGGTCACTCCCATAAAATCTAAGCCACTACTGAACCAGTGGACATATCTTGAAGGCAGGTGGCTACTGTCGCTCACAATCCACAGCTGGGTGACCTTGATGATCACTTTTTTCTTCTTCTTACACATATCAGACTCCATTTTTGGGGGGTGACTTTTTGTTTTGTTTTGGCTTTTTCTAAGAGAGAAAAAGAATATGAAGCTGGGTGGGTAGAGATGCAGGGGAGTGTCTGGGAGGTGTGAGGGTAGGGAAAATAATATGATGAAGCATGATATGTAATTCTCAAAAAACTAAATAAAATTAGTTTTAAAAAGATGAGATGTTTAGGGAATTGGAAATGCAGAGTCTGGAACTGAAGCAAGGAGATAGTAGGATCTCCCTATGACCTAAAACATCAGACATAAACAAAGATGCAACTGACCCCTGCAGAGGTCAAATGACAAAATCTGACAACAAGGCAAGTCAGCTGGGTATGAAAGTGAATTCTATTCTAATTTCTTTGATAAACTTTACAAATACTATGCCAAGTTAAAGCGCTGGCATGAAAACGCACACACATTCTCTGACTCTGTGCGGTCAAACAACCAGCACACGTGTGTGTTTAGATCAGCACTTGCACAGAAAGGGGGTAAGGTTGAAGAAGGATAACGGAATGGAGCAGGTCTCTCTCATGAGATGGTAAAAGAGGTCTCCAAGTGATTGTGGTGATAGCGACACAAACTTGTGAGTGGATTACATGCCATGGATTGGGCTTTGCAGTATTTGATCCTACAGTATATGAATTTACCTTCATACAATGAAAAATAATAGGAGCGCAATGCAGGAAAAGACTACCAAAGCCTTGGAACATTAACATTATCCTTGGTTGTTGACCTCTCTGGAGGATTCGACGGCCTTAGTCATAGAGGGTGAAGGCTGATGCTTGGCAGATGCCACCGTGATTATTTCTTAAGTTTCTATGGAAGGTTTTCCCTATTATTTCTCCCTTGATGGTATTTGAAGAATATTTAGGTATTTTCTGCTATCCTGAATTGGCTTTCTAGATTTATCACAGAAAAACAGTAGTTCGTCAAATGACACAAAAATAGTTGGGTAATGCGCAATATCAAATGCTTACAAAGACATGCTCTGCATGAAAGATACACTTGTCTAAAGAGCAGAAAACAATGAAGATAAATGTCTCATCTCTGCTTCCATTGTCCTCCATCACTATAGTTAGTGATTAATGCTGAAATACTTAATACTCAGGAGATAACTCACTTTCCTATGAAAATAACCATTGAGAAATGGGAAAAGAACACACAGTACACAGTTGGTAACATATCCAAACTATTCATTGTTTTAACAGAAACAATTTTGGCGGTAAGGAGGATATACTGTGAAAGGAGTTGAGTTTAATTCATGTTTATCTAATGTTATGTATCAGATAAAAAACAAAATGTTTTACCACAAGCTGACACAGATTTTGATGACATACAATACAAATATTTCAGTTGGAAATATTCTTATGACATGTGGGTAGAACCGACCACGAAAATCACTGCTTTCTGCAATGCATGAATAATGAAAACTTGCCTCTTTTTGACACCTAAGCCATGTGGAGTCTAATCCGTAAGGAAGCTGATAACGGAAACCGAAACAAGAAACAGGATCTATCTGGTTTGGGATTTGTTATCTTCATAAAGAGGAATCTCATTATGTGTCACTTTCTAGGTTGTTTTATCTTCAATTATGATGAATTATGATGCACATCATAAAAGCCAGGCAAAGCACAAGGAAAAGAAATGAAATACTGTTCCTTCACAAAATATTAGTTATGGTAATTTCTGAATCACAGAGAACTGCTTCTTCTGTAGCTATCTGTAATACTAAAGTAAGTGCAGACAGAGGCAGAGAGGTCTGAACAGAGAGACCCAAATCTATTATTATCTCATGGTAAGCAAGCCATGACCCAAGAAGTTTCAGGCACTTTGTGGAGCCTCTCTTGGCTTGTCTCATCTCTGTAACGCTTCTTTAAGATCTAGAAGTCTATAATTCTGCGATACCACTCTGGATTCCTTTTTGAAAACTAATAAAGAGGAGGAAGTGCACATCCCTTTGTATCGCATGTTAGTTTAAGTCTTTATAATCAAGTTCACCTGTTAAGTGTTAAGTATAATGCTTTTAAGGCAATAATTGAAGTCATTTCAGGTATCACTGCAAAAAGACCTAATATATATGTAACACACATCTGTATCTAATAAAGTCTTATACCTAATACATTAATACTGACCTGCGAATGTGCTAAAGAAAACTAGATTACTCTTGTGTTTCAACAACATATTGAAGTCTGTGATATGAACATTTTCTAAATATCTCTTTGCAGGAATTAGGGAAGGATGTTTTATCGCCATTTCCACTTTAGGAGAATTTCTCTGTAGAGACGAAAAACTACATTAAGAATAACACATGATATCTGAACTGACTCAGACTAGTGTTTGTGATGCTCAAGTTGTAGTTCCTTGATTTTTACGAGCTAATAGATTTAAAAAATTCCTCGGGACATTGAAACATATATTCCATATATAATGTGATATATATCCCATCGAAAATCAAATCCAAAAGTCTGAACATATGGGTGACTTGCCTTGCCTAATTAACTAGTTGGGTTATGGATTTTGGTTTTGCTTTAATAGTAGAACACATAGTTTCACCTGTGCGTTTAAACCCAAAGAGTTCAACAAATCCTTGGGAATTCTATACTCTGAACTAGGTTCTAGAAACATGCAGACTGACTGAATCCCAATGCTTGAGCTCTCTTTAGACCCGGTGCTAAACACAGGAATACATTTCCACTCTTCTAATTCTTACAAGAATTTTCAGCAGGCCAACTGATGCCTTTTATCTCTCAGTACTATTTACTCTTTATATACCAAGAATTACAATGATACTTCAGTTCTTTTTAATAATAGCTTTGCATTTCTTGCTATTCTGGGAGACGCCAAGTTATATATTGTATTCAGAGATGGCATCACAGAGATTTCATCTTATATGCTTGACCAAGGAGCTGAAAGAGTCACCTGAAACAGATGTCTAAAAATTACAACTTAGTTTGATCTTAGCTGGTTCCACAACTGTCAGTCTGATGTTGGTGACAGCTGTGTGGCAGGGGCAGTTTTTTGGGTCACTAGTAGTGGAATCATTATTTATCCCTAGTGCATTATCTGGCTCTTTGGAGCCAATTCCTTATGGAGGATACCTTGCTCAGCCTCGATAAGGGGGGAAGGACCTTGGGCCTGCCTCAAGTGATGTGACAGATTTTGTTGACTACCCATGGGAGGCCTTACCTTCTCTGAGTAGTGGATAGGGGTGGAGTAGGGAGAAAGTGGGAGGAGAGGGAGGATGAGAGGGAGAGGGAATCGGGATTGGTATGTAAAATAAGATTGTTTTAAAAATAAAAATATAATAAATTACAACCTAGATTTCAATTACAGTTTTTTTTCTTAATGAAAACATATAAACTCCTGTTTCGTTTTTTCTGATTCCACTCATGATCCAGGCAGCCTTTGTGACGGTTAGGCAAACTGGAGCGAGCTTAAGGAAGACAAGTGGCAGGCAGAATATGGAGGTCCTACAACTCCCTTTTTTCTCTAAGACAGAACCAGAGCATCTGGAACATCCACTAGCCACATCGACTCATCCCGATTTTAGCCACTGTGTCCCTGAAAGACAGCTATGACAATGGTGTATTAGAGAGCTAGAATATTATGAAATGACTTATTAACATGCAATAGTGAGTATACTGGCCATCCATGGCTGATGCTACTATGGAACACTGGTACTTAAATCTGGTGGTTTACTCAATTACTCACTAAGTGTGGCCACCGAATATGTTGTGAATCCTCTTTTGCTCTTCTTATCTTTAACAGAAAGAATTGTGTGAACTTGAAACCGTGTTTAAAGGTCAATTTTATATCATGCTACTAGTTAACACAATTCTGCAGCCTATGCAATTGTTACTTCACTGAACCCTTATCCATGACAACTGTGTAAAAAACACACGATGTAGGTTCCTTCTCAATTATTCAGCTGCCTAGTATACTATAGCCATACTAACATTTATTTTAGTATTTAAGTGAATTAACATGTTCCACAATATTCTTTGTTTATTGTGTATGTAAGTACAGAGAAACTATGTTGATCTCAATAACAAAAAAATCTACAATGGATTGAATATTTACTATGGCATATACCATCTTAAGTGTAACATACTCTATTCAACTATTCTTCAGCTATTACAAATACCACACTTAATGTTAACGTGAGAAACAATTTTTAAAGAAGTGGCAGGACCATGTTTAGAACTGAGAAATGACTCCAAAACTAACATTCTCCAAAGTAAAACTCACTGTCATTCCTGCTCAAGTAAATAGACAAGTATGTGGAAAGTCATCTACATCTCAATTCAGTGGGAGAGTCAGCAGGTATGTTCAATAAGACACCTCACACCTCAGGTACTTCCTCTTATAACTGGCATGCTCAAAAAAATGACATTATCCGTCCCTGAGCTTAAGCTGTTCTCATATCGTCACCCTGAGCTGATGCTCAAAGCATTCCCCTGCAGTCTAAGTAAAATAAAAACATCAGAAATATATCCATGTTCTTCTAGGCTAAAAGGAAGATATTTAATTTCTCTCCTCAGAAGACCAAACTGCAAGTGCACAAACTAATTAACCATTAGGACCTGAAGGAGGAGACGAGGGAATCATGCCCAATTATGTCTTCCAAGAAGGCTCAAAGGACTGCTTCCTTCCTCTTACGAAATAGCAGTATTAAAGGTAAGAAGGAAGTCGGAAGGATTGAAAAGCCCGAATCTTACTGCAATGAGTGAGAAAAATCATTACATGTAGATACCGGCAAAGGAGGAGACTAAACAGTCATTTCAATCTATCTCGCCCTCGGGGCTTTGAAATATAAACAGAAAAACAACCTTAAATTGTATTATATACGAGTGTGAAAGTTTATATTTTAAATCACACAAGTATTAAATTGTGTCCTAGTTACATTTCAGTGGAATTGATGCTGCAAATTATTTTTCTAAACTGCATAATTCAAGTTTTCCACTAGTCCCTGCCATAGGGCCCTCTGTGAAGATTCTGGCATTGATAGGGTTTCTCTGGTATAAGATCCCTAAGTGAAGACACTGGCATTGCTAGGGTTTCCGTGGTATAAGATTCCTAAGTAAAGACACTGACATTGCTAGGGTTTCTATGGTATAGAGTCCTCAGTGAAGACGCTGGCATTGCAAGGGTTTCTATGGTATAGAGTCCTCAGAAAAGATGCTGGCATTGCGAGGGTTTCTATGGGATAGAGTCCTCAGTGAAGACGCTGGCATTGTGAGGGTTTCCGTGGTATAAGATTCCTAAGTAAAGACACTGACATTGCTAGGGTTT
>LOJH01058519.1:0-11396 GCA_001685095.1 Ellobius talpinus
GACGAAAAGCAGCCCGTGCTCCTATTCACTACAGGAATGTATCTGATATGTGGCCTGGAGCAACTTAACCTTCCATTAGAATCAACTCCCCCCCACTTCAAAGATGAGGATAACATCACACTCCATAAAGCAATGGGGACAATGGAACGTAAAAATGCATATATGCAAATGTAGCAGTGTCAAACAAATGGTACTCAAGAAATCCGACATGGTTATTCCAAACAATACAACGGGCAACTCATGAGAAAGAAACAGTTTGCTGAGGTGCTTACAATGAACACTTGGATACGTTGGTTAGCTCTGCTGAGAAAGCAAGCCATGGCACCAGTGTAATTGGCTTCATTCTATCCATTTCCATTCCTTCCAGGTCTGAAGCTAGATAGGGGCATCTCTAGAAACCAAAAGAGAAGGACGGATAATTTAGCATGGGAGCAGTTTACACTGGTATTTGTCTGCTATCTGTTGCAAGTTCCAAGAAGCATGTACCAAGCCATGGAAGACTCCAGCAGGTTGAGATGGCCGGTGTCATCACGCACGTTACATACCTCCCGTGTGTCTTCACTCTGAAGTGGCTTTTCTTCACTTTCTTTCCCAGACACTCTGGACATTCCTGCTTGGTCCTGCTCATTCCATGTGTTCGTTTTTATCCTAATTAACAATAAATAAAATTCTTTAGAGCAGAAGTAATGTAGGTATTCAGGAGTTGTTAGAGAAAATTTTGAAAAAAAAACCTTCCTAAGCTTTTCTGCAGTTTTCACTGGTTTCTTCTTCATGGATAAATCTGCCACCAGCATTTGCAGCCTTTTCGAAGGCCATCTCTCCTCAAGTGAGAAAAGTAGCCAGAAGAATGGGGATAATGTAACTGAAGGTCATGCATCTGAAATCCCGTTTTTGTCTCTTGTGGTTTAAGGCATGCAAATAAGACCTGGTGTAGAGGTAGAAGGTAACCAAAGGAAGTGGACATGTTCCACCTGTTCTCTGGGGCTGATGCACTAACAGTAAGAAGGTCACAATGCTGGGACTGTTTCTGCTACTGTTGGCACTGGCTAACTCTCAGTACTTACTGAGCATGTGTGCCCTGAGTACTTGATACACACTGACTTAATTCTCACAGCCGCGTGCAGTGGGCACTACTACAATTCAACAAAGCTCCACTTATCTGGAATACTTTTCTTTGATTAGGGAGTTTTGTGCTTTTCAGTTCCAAGTTTCAGTTTTTATTTTGATGCATCACGTTTGGGACAGTGTATGCTCTATTCAGAGTGTAAAAGGGCACAGCTACTCTGGAAAGCGGTTGGGAGGGTCCTCAGAGTGCTAACCAGATTACCATGCGACCCAGCAATTCCTCAGCGAGGCGCAGTCATGAGAAATGAAACCCCTCCATACACGTGAGGACTGATTACAAACAGGAAGATGGTTTCTCTTCCGGGTGATCTACAGCTCCGGAATATATTTAAAAATCGACAAACTGTCAAGCACATCTTAGTAGAGCTGTTTAAGAGATGATATCCTTTGCCTTTCTGAAATGGAACACAGGGATGCTACTGTGTGTAATACCTGTACAGGCTTGAGACCAGGGCACATGTGCTGAAAACCCAGCCTCACCCACAGCACTGCAGAACGCAGACAAATGACTGAAATGCTCTAGGCCTGCTCACATCTGAAAGTCAGGCTGATGCGAGGGCTGAACGCAGTCAGTGCTTTATGTGAAGTGTGCAGCCAAACATTCGCAGAAAGACCAAGGATAACCGTTATTGCCTTTCTCTGATTCACAGCCATCGATATGCAATCAGCTGACTTACTGTACTTTAATGTAATCGCTCAAATGTTATGACATATTAAATCACTTAGGGAGATTCAGTTTTAAGACTCTTGGACTCAGACCATGCACCACACCAATTAAACAGGAATGGTGGCTGTTACAAGTCCCAGGTGATTCTAATGGGCAATAATTTGGAGAACTAGTGTTATTAATAAGTTCTGAGGCTTTTATATCTAGAATCCCTTTGGGATAGTTACTGAGGTAGAGTTATCTTGGGTTTGTGGACTCCTTTTTATTCTGAACCATTTGGAAATGCCAAGATTTTGGTTAGTCTACTAAGTGTAGAGTCTCCCTTTTTGTGACTTCTCCTTCAAATCTTAAGCTCTTCTTAGTGATTTGAATCCCCTCTAGATAGTAGTGGCCAACAGAGAACATAAGTGAAGCCAATATCTACATGAACCTGAGCCCTCTGTATTCATCAGTGTTGTGGTTTGGAGTCAGTAACTGGTAGCAACCGGCTCGGATAGTTTCTCTCTACCTTTTAAAAACTCTGTGTGTGTGTGTGTATGAAATATAATTTATTTCCATATATTTATTTATTTAGGAAGGGGTGGGTGGCTCATGCATGTGAACACCATGGCACACATCTGGAGGCCAGAGGACAACTTGGACAACTCACTTCTCCTACCGTGTGATCATGGGGACTGAACTCCGGTTGTCAAACTTGGCAGCACATGCTGTCACCCACTGAGCCATCCCACCAGCCCAGGCCTCTCGAAGCTTAACGAAGTGGTGCTCACACTTGACAAGGTGAATTTCCAGCCTGAATGAGATGAGCAGCTTTATCTTCAATTTCCTGCTAGTTCCTGTCAGCCACTGCCACTTTATAAAACATGCGTTAGCTGAGACTGCCTTTTCCTCCATGTCAGAGATCCATTCAGTATCTCAGAAACACTAAGTGTGGTTAGACATTCTTTCCTGCTGTATATACAGTGCCCCTCCCCCCGCCGCACACCCCTGCACCTCTGACTGTGGTAAAGCTCCCTGGTGTTCCTCTGTCTTGTGTTTGGGTCTAGTATCTGTTCTCGAGCCTCTCCTAATCTCACTGTCTCCCCTTTCCTTAAGGAGTATCATGGGCACTGGTGCCATCAGCTATTAATATAAGCTACCACCTTCCAAGTACGTCTAGCTGTTTACTCAGCTGTCTCACTGAGGGTATTATTAAGGAACGTCAGATTCTGCGCCCCAAGCCAAACACGAGGAGGCAGCATGTGGGTGCCAAGCATTCTTGTCACAAATGGTCTTCTCTGGAGAGGTGGCTACAGTCTTGTTGAGTTAGGATCGACCAGGACCAGGCTGGTTGGTAGGACAAGAACGGTGAAGTTGTCCAGGACAGAGAGGTCTCAGGGACATTAAACACGCTGCTTTCCTGGTTGATCTGAAGGATACTTTAGGATCACTGGGGATAAGTCCTGCTAGGATCATCCGAGCTACTGATACTTCAGGATTTAGTGCAGGCGTTTCTAAGTTAAAAAAAAAAGCACCATGGCAAATCCCAGCCCAAATCTGTCTAATGCTAGGAAAAGTCAACAGTGAGGACTGGAGTTCAAAGCAGTGGTAATAAGACTTGGGGAACACATACCATGTGCTCAAGGTCTTGAGTCTGAATAGCCTTGTGGTGTCTGTGGCTGTCCTCTGGAGTTCATGGTGCATGGATGTGTTGAGTTTGGGAGTTCATTTGGGAGTTTAAGATGAAACCCCATGCTAGGTTTGGGTTTAGGCACTGTCAGAAATGCTTTTGTTAAAAGCTATGGCACAGTAGAGGAACAACAGAAAACATAACTCCCCTACTTGCCTGAAACGACACTCACCCTTAGCAGTTTTGAAAAAGATAGATGCAGGTCAAAGAGTTGTCAGGAGGGAACTTACATGATTAACAAATTTAATTCCAAATTAGAATACCCATATTATAGTAGACATACTTTTATGACTCAGTCTAACTTTTTCAAATATGTTTCACTATTTTTTATGTATGGAGTATGATTGCTGGATCCACGTTCAACTTTGTGAGAAAGTGCCAAAGTGCCTCTGTGCCCATCAGCAATGTGTGGAGAGTTTTGCTGCTCAGCATCCTTGAAGGCATTTGCTTGACTTTGTTTTTAGCCATTTGGACAGGTTTGCTAACACTGTTTCACTGTGGCTTTAACTTACATGTCTCTCTGGCATGCTGCTAAGCATGTGTTCATTTCTCATCCACTTACCTCCCAGTGTGCATCTGTCCAAACCCTTCACCCACTTTTCAATCAAGCTACCTTCTAGATGATTCATAAGATTTGTTGAGATCTTCAAGACACAGGCCTTTACTGAGTACATGAAATGACTGTGCCCCTTCTACATCTTTTCTCAGCGACTGTGAATTCTCCGTGTCCACAGGCACTTACTCGGAGACCAATGGACACAGAGTGGCCACTTACCTATGAAACTGCAGTTTCACTGGGGTGCTTGTAAATCCTTGCTTTTGCCGGAGAGATTTCATCTGTTTCCAAGTCTGCAAAATACTGTGCAGTAGGACATGGTCCTTTTCCCTTTCTGCATCATACAGTCTCTTTGTGTCGCTGTGAAAAGAATAGCAGACCGAGAGTGGGCTGCTAGGCTAGAGCTGTAGGGCGCTTGGAGCATCGTAGAAGAACATACTGGACTGAACCGATCTGCTACCCCTACTTGAACCACATCTGGAACCTCTTAGGATGCTTTTCTTTTGTCCACTGAAAACACAGCAGAAAAGGACTCTGCAAAGTTTTTTTTAATCACTATTCAAAAGTGCTCTGCTAAAATGTGGGCTTTCTGGAAAAAGGGAAATCTCCTAGCTGAGGAGTCAGAGACATCCCAAAGAAATGGGCAGAAGATGCCAGAAGAAAGGAACCATAAGGAAAGGGGCTGGGAGCCCTGACATTTTGGTGACGTTTCTTGCTATGTGACATTGAGATCATTTGTGTTTGGTACTCTGCTATTTATGACCAAAAGTGTAAACCAGTCAGTGCTTTTATTTGCTCTAATACAAACTTATAATACACAAGCTTTAGGTTCTATTTGGGCAGCCCTGCAGCCACTAATTTAGGAACAGTTCAGACATGTTCAGATTTCAGGATCTCAAGGGATTTCGATGAGAAGTAATGATAAGGATGATCCTGAATATCGGTCACTCTAGGAAGAAGCTGGAGAAAGACTGTGGTTATTTAAAATACTTGAGGGTAGAGAAATACCATTCAATATTCAACCTGTATCACTTTCTTGGTGGGCAGAGCCTGCTCTCAAAAGTCCTTTTAATAAGACATTAAAATCCACCGTCCATGACCATGGACCCTTGATGTCCTAATCAACTTTAAAGACTCCACCTCCAAATACTGTTATCAACAACCCATTTGGAAACTCCACTGATGATACTGTTGAGTGACTAGATCACGAGGATTCTAACTAACTTAACTAAAATCTGTTTGTACCACTGGTTGGTGGTGGGGCCTCGCTGGAGGAAGCAGGTCACTTGAGCATGACTTTAATGGATGCATCTTGCACCTAGAACTTACTTCTCCTTTCCTTTCCTTTTCTCTCCTTCTGCTTCCTGTCTGCATGCTATCAGGTCAGTATCCTCCTCTGACACATTCTCCCCTGCCATGGCTTCAAGCCTCCTCAGGACTGTCACATCCTTTTGGAGCTCCTATGATGAGTGTCAGTCTAGGCAATGGCTCTCAGGTCACCCAGGCTGATTTTCTGTTTCAGAGACTAAAGATCTTATCTCCAAGGTCACCGACTTCTCTGTCTGCTCAATCCTGCTTTTAAACCAAGTCCTCATGTGAGTTTCCTTTCCAATTACTCTACTTTCCAGCTCCAGACTTTCTCCTCAGGAGTTCTGCAAAGTTTTTCATCAAGAAATCTTTCATTGGTAGATATTAAACCTACCAGTGTTTTCTCATGGTAGTTCTATGAAATGTTTCTACACAAACACAAGCCTTAAGGAAAGACTGGCGACATTTCTGTAATCTCCTAAAAAGTAGGAAGTTCTACTTTTTGAATTTTATGTATCCCAGAGCCAAGCATAGCTTATCATCCAATCTACTTAATAAATGTTTGATGCATGCAGGACTCACTCAAAGCCTACCTTATCTGCCAGTAATAATCTTGTAATGATTCCCTGGTAAACTGGTTTATTTCTGTGTTTTTGCTAGCACGTTTGGCAGTCTCTGTCAGTGCTTTGAGCTGCAATCAAGAAAAGAGGTTTTTGCTATATTTCATATACATGTGACTGCTGCTCTAACTCATCTGTAGAAACCTAAATCCAGATGTGTGCAACAGAAGCACACAAGTGTAAATTGTATCCTACCTTACATAATTTAATAATTGTTTAGTAATGGAAACAAGGTAAGACTAGACCAATACATGAGTAGAAGAGACGGTCCTTATGTACATAATAGTACATAAATATATTCATCAGACTACAATAAAAATAGCTCTTCAAGTCAGTACAGAAATGATGCTGGTAGCCCCCAGGCTCAACTTTGGAGACAAAGCATCAAGTTGGAGCTCAATTTTATGCAAGACACACATAGGATAAAAGGCTAGAGTTATACACACATATCATAGTAATACATGGAAGAGTATCTATAATTTGGCCTGTCAGATTCCGGGCACTATCAGCTACAATTAAATGATCATTTTTCTTGGTTAACAGAATAAGGATTGATTTGTAAGACTACAGTGTGGAAATATGTGATGAACTATGATCTCAAATAGCTTATTTTATGTATAGGGCCATGAGTATGGACAATAAAGATAAAGCCACTCTGTGAATATATTCATGGACAGTACTCTATGGAGATAAAAATTATTGTTGTTACGGGTTTTAAAGATGAGATAATTTCCCAGGTTTTTTAGCTACAGCCTGTGAGAGGGCTCCAGCAACACCTTGGCACCAACCAGGAGCCTGGTGCCAGGCGGTTGGGCACTATTATCTCTTTGTGATGAGGAAGCATGGTCCTGCCCAGGACCATGACATACTAAGCAGGACAACAAATCCCACACACAGGCCTGGCGCAGTCCACCTCAGGCTTCAAGGAGAAAACATGAGCCCACTCAGAAGCTTACGGTGCCAGGCGGATGGACACCACTACGGTGAGCAAATGTATGGTGTGGTATGGGAGAGAGACAGAATGGGTCGTGTACTGTGGACAGGGGCATATCTGAAGAGCTGAAATAGGTGAGGAGCAGGTTGAGGTGGGTAGCTTGATTGCCACCCAGGTGTGGTGATGTCTGGACCGGAACTGTTGCCAGGGCCCACGTCGGGGTTCATGGCTCTTATGCAACCTCAGTTTCTGTCGACGTCCATGGCTCCTGATACCATCAAAGGCTGAGAGGATAGGGCTGTACAGAGTTTGGCCCAGCCCCTCACTGGCTGCAACATGAGGGAGAGCTGGTTCTGCCCCTCACTGGCTCAGCAGAGCACTCAGGAGAGACCTACACCTCACCTGGGCGGCTAGCACAATAGAGCTGACCCTGAGGGCATGTAAGCAGGAGAAGTGGCTCCTCTCCTTGCTCACTGTTGTAAGGAGCAATGCAGGAGAGCTCATCCTGGTGGGGAGGATGAGGGAGAGCTGGTGGGCTGGCCAACCCTACAACTACCCAGGCCCAGAACCTGGGTTATGAGTTGGCCCATTCCAACATCCACCTCATCCATGCAGATCCAAAGGTGCAGTATCTCCACAACGCAGGATATCTAAGAGGAGACCAGTGACGGCCCAGCACTGATAGTGTAGCAGAAACCAGAGGCTTCGAACCAGACAAATGAGTCTTTGCAAGGAACACTTACAAGTAAAGACATATGGATAAAAGGGTTTATTGTGTGACTCACTGTGTCACACTGCAACTTCCATGACAAGATTTTTTTGTTTTTTTCTTTCTTTTCTTTTTTCTCTTAAATTTTATTTTATTGGGGGGCATTGCAAGGGCAGAGGGCAGATATGAAGGGACAGGAAATGAATGGGATCGAGGTACACGATGTAAAAGACACAAAGAATAAATAAAAGGAAAGTTTAAAAAGAGATGAGATAAAAATTTGTTAGGCACATCATATAGAGCAGAAATCTGTAAATAAAATTACTCTCAAGGACCCATATCAACTTCAGAATCAGCTCCTCTGTTTGTGAACCACACTATACTAAAACCTAGAATTTTTGGTATTCATAGGGACTGTTCTCATGTTACTACTCTATTTCCTCCTCCTATTAAATTCTCTGACACAATCAATAACATATAATTCAAACAGATGAACCAAGTTCTGGTATTTCCGCACCACCACCACCACCACCACCATCATCATCATCATTATTATTAGAAAAGGTTTTACTACTTATCCCAGGCTGGTCTCAAACTGAAAGCAATCTTCCTCAGCCTCCCTGAGCTGGAATTACAGGTGTCTACCACCATAGCAGGCTACACCTGTAACTAACCAACAAACAGCCATTGAAGTACAGTTCATATACAACTTTCTGAAATACCTGGTGGCTCTGTCAACATTGTACAGTTAGTGAAATACTGTAGTATTTAATTTCAAGCAAACTCAGTTGACTGAGACCTACAATTTTTTTCTCTGAGAGAACATTAGTTAACAAAACGCTTGGGTGCCAGGAGCCCAAAGAAGGCTTAGATGAGAGGTGGCACAATAGTCAATGGATACATCTCCAATATTGCTCTAGAATGTATGACTCTCTTCATGATGTCCATAGATGACTACTTCAATTAGTCATCCTCAGAAGAAGACTGTTCAATTTCACAAGAGGTTCAGACTGCTACTTATTTGAATACAAATGCTAAATTGCAAGACGTTAAAGTGGTGCCTCTTAAAGCCATTTGTGGTGGTTTGAAAGAAAATGACCCCCCAAAGGGAGGGCACTAATAGGAGGTGTGGCCTTGTCAGAGTAGGTGTGGTCTTGTTGGAGGAAGTATGTTACTGTGAGGGTGGGCTTTGAGGTTTCATATATGCTCAAGCCATGCCTAGTGTTTCAGACCACTTCCTCTAGCCTGTGAGTCAAAATGTAAGAACTTTCAGCTCCTTCTCTAGCACCATGTCTGCCTGCATGCTGCCTTGCTTCCCACCATGACAGTAATGGACTAAACCTCTAAATGGAAAGTGAGCCACCACAATTCAATGTTTTCCTTTCTAAGAAAGAGTTGCCATGGTGATGGTGTCTCTTCACAGCAACAGAAACCCTAACTAAGACACCATTATAATTTCAAATGTTCTTGTATCATAGAGCCAAGAATAGCATGGACTTGTGGATGCTTTATCTGTGGCAAACATCCTATGGGGCAGGTCTGAGGCTATCTCCTCAACAAGTCACACCTTCCCCTTTGTTCTCAGATCACTGTTCTAGTGGGTTAAATCTTTAAGCATTAAGAGAGCATTAGCATTAAGCATTTAGCATTAGTTCTCTGCTAACTGTTCTATTCCAAGAGCATCCTCTTCCAGTTTTAAGTGTTGGGCCTTAGAAAGTCACTGGGAGCCCCCTCACCTTCTCATAGAGCAGCTGAGATAAGCTCTGCTTCTGCCTGTCCTGGAAAGACTCACAGAGCTGGAGCAGCCTGGCACATAGGACTTGTTCTTGATTGAAGAGTGGGTGATGGCTGAACTGCAAGCCCACGATGTTAAGATCTAATTGGTACATTTCCCTTTGACCATCCATTCTGTTCCTAAAACAGCATCCCAGGTCAGATTTCACTGCCTTTTAAAGAAAAATATGTCCAAGTTTATTTGATTCTGTTGCCTTCAAAACCACAAGTAACTTTTTCTTATAAAATAACATGCCAGGCATATTTAAATTCCAGAGCTTCAGAACTGTAAAGGCAGCAAGTGATTCATCTTTGAAATTTATTTTCACTCTTAATTTAATAAAATAGTTTTATATTAAATTTTTCTTTTTATTACAATACCTTATTTTAGCACAAAATCTTAACCATCTTGCTATAAATTATTGTCATCTACATCATTACTGTTTATGTGGATGTTGGCCTTTCAATTTACAAGACCCAAAATAATTTTTATAGGAACACCATGGCAAATTGTGTTACAACTTTTGCATTAAGAGTTTTGTCTTGTGAGTCAGAGTTAAATGGAATTATCTATTAAAATTATTTATGAGTGAGTATACTAGTAATTGTCTGAAGAGTCCCTTGAAGGAAGCCAGGTTCTCTAAGTGGTCTAAGGACACGCCTCTACAAAAGATGCCTCCATTTGGACACTAGATTTCACCTCTGATGTGGTATTCCCCTCTGTAATACTATGAATATGTTTTATTACCATTGGTTAATAAAAAAGCTACTTTGGTCCATGGCAGGGCAGAATATAGGTAGGCAGGAAAACTAAACGGAATGCAGGGAGAAAGAAGGCAGAGTCAGAAAGATATCATGTAGCTGCCAAAGGAGAAAGATTCCAGAACCTTACTGGTAGACCATAGCCTCATGGTGATACACAGATTAATAGAAATAGGTTAATTTAAGATATAAGAGCTGGCTAAAAATAAGTCTGAGCTATATTGGCCAAACAGTGTTATAATTAATATAGTTTCTGTGCAAATGAGCAATCTCCATTTACACACCTCCATTATAATTGTTTCAGTCTGGAGGTCCTAAATTATATGCAAAATGGTTCATCTTTGACTTAATCCGCATCTTCAATTTAAACATGTGTCTAAAATTGTTTGTGGCTGAATTTTAGTGATGTTATTTGAGAGAAATGATGAGTTACTTAGCATCTGATTCCCAGGACTGGATACACCTCAAAAGGACAGCCCTGAGTCCTCTTTCTGGAGCATTCTGGTATGAACACACCTCATAAGGGCAGCCCTGAGGCCTCTCTCTGGATCATTCTGGTGTGGACCCACTTCAGAAGGACAGCCCTGAGTCCTCTCTCTAGATCATGCTGGTGTGAACCCACCTCAGGACAGCCCTGGTATAAAAGACCTACTGCTGGAGTTGAATGGGGCTTTTTTCCTCTGAAGCTCACATTGAACTACTGCTAACAGTTATTTAGAAGTAGCACCAAGTGGGACTTTTAGGAGGTTATCCGAACCTTGTTTCTCACTAATCACATGATTAGTAGCTGCGTTTGATTAGTGGTTCCTTAGTCTGCTTTCTATTGCCGTTAATAAAGACCAGGGTCAACAACAACAGGGAGAGGAAAGGGTTTACTTGGCCCACATGCCCTATAGACTTGGCCTACAAGCAGAGACATTTTCTCAGTTGGGGTTCCTTATCCCAGAATAACTCCAGCTTGTGTCAAGTTAACAAAATCCTAACCAGGACAAATAGATGAAATAGTTCCCTCAAGGGTGGGTCATCAGCTGTAAAAGTCTATTTTGCCAAGTCTCTCATGTGCCCTGCCTCTTGACAGGACTCTGCCAGTGCTGTAGGAAATCCTTCATCCAGTAGACTTTAAGTTACCCACCCACTTGGGCATGGCCTCTTATACTATAAATGCTGATGTAAAGCATGCCTACTCTCTCTTCCTGCTGTTGGACTCAGCTGCTGTTTTCCCATTTGAGCAGAGGACTGTGATCTGTGAGTCTACCCCTAAATAAATAACCCT
>LOJH01058520.1:0-11396 GCA_001685095.1 Ellobius talpinus
GATATGGGTTAAGCAAGATATGAGAGGTAGCCAAAAAGAGGCTAGATATAATGGACCAGGCAATATTTAAATAAATACAATTTATATGTTATTATTTCGGGTATAAAGCTAACCATACGGGAGTCGGGCAGGACGAAGCAGGCCTGCGCTCCCCTTTCACTACAGCGAGAGATGGCTCAGCTGTAACTGGCAGTTTCTCTCCTGCCTGCCAATTCCCAGATAACCATTCAGAGGCTTAATATTAATTACACAGTTTGGCCTGTTAGCTCAGGCTTCTTATTAACTAGCTCTTACAACTTAAATTAACCCATTTCTATTATTCTATATTTTACCATGAGGCTTGTGGCTTGTTACATCACATCTTGCTTCTCTGGCAGCTACCAGTGTTCCCCTGACTCCGCCTTCTTTCTCCCTCCATTCGGTTTGGCTTTCCCACCTAGCTATATTCTGCTCCGCCTTAGGCCAAAGCAGCTTTATTCATCAACCAATAGAAACAACACACATTCGCAGCATACAGAAGGACATCCCACATTAGTCAGCCAGTAAACACTAGACTCACGACCCAAAAATATGAATTGAGACCTAAAGCACCAAGTACTGCAGCTGGGCAGCATTGACTGTCCATCTGAGTTTTGTAATGACAAGTGAGCTGTTTTAGCCTGGCCGTGACATTGTCTTCAGTGACATTTGTTGCTTATCCAAGAGGCTGATGTGCTCAAGAGTAGTCGCAGAGCAGGTAACAGCACAGGTTAAACAGAAAGCATCAACATTTACCATTGTACTGCAGAAGTGGTTAGGTTTCTTACCCTAAGGCATGATGGTGGTAGAGGTGGCTGAAGGTCAGTGGAAGGATGGCTAAGAAATGGGAGGGAAAGGGCGTAGGTGTCGTCCGTGTGATTTCTGGAAGCACTGGGTACGGTGAAGAAAGGAGGAAGAGAGCGGGTGGCAGGAGTTAGGTTATCTGTGAGTGAGGAAGAATGGACAAGAACTTAGCAGATGGCAGCAACAAGATTCGGAAGACCAGGTAGCCAGATGGCATGAACTCTAAGATATCCGAGGTCTGTACAGGAAGACAATGGGAAGACAAGGAGAGCAGCTGTGCTCTCCATTGGTCCTGCGGGTGGTGAGGGATGAAGCACATGTCTCCTCAGGGGTCTGGGATAAAATGCCCTTCAGCAAAAAGTTCCTCAAGGCAGAATATTGAGCATATGCATGAGGAGTTTGTTATCTATTGCAATTTGAGATACCGGAACAAACAGTGATTATTTCTCAAAATACTGTAGGCTGATTGGATCCAGCTGAATGAGTTTTGATTTGCAATATTCAAATGCAGTTGAAATATTATGGAGCTTTGAATGGGTTAAGGTAAGAGTCATATGTGTATCTGGTGTCTCTGTGGAGATGACTCGGTTTTCTGATCTCTTTGTCCTGGAGGTCTCTCCCTCCCCACAACATACATATATATATATGTGTGTGTGTGTGTGTGTATGTATATATGTGTATATATGTATGTATATATGTATATATGTGTATATATGTGTGTATATATGTATATATGTATGTATATATGTATATATGTGTGTATATGTGTATATATGTGTGTATATATATGTATGTATATATGTGTATATATGTGTATATATGTGTATATATGTATGTATATATGTGTGTATATATGTGTATATGTGTGTGTGTATATATGTGTATATGTATGTGTGTATATATGTGTATATATGTGTATGTATATGTGTGTATACATGTGTATATATGTGTATGTATATATGTGTGTATATATGTATGTATATGTGTGTATATATATGTGTGTATACATGTGTATATATGTGTATGTATATATGTATATATGTGTATGTATATATATGTATATATGTATGTATATATGTATATATGTGTGTATATATGTATGTATATATGTGTATATATATGTATGTATGTATATATGTGTATGTATATATGTGTGTATGTATATATGTATATATATGTATGTATATATGTGTATATATGCATGTATATATGTGTATATATGTATGTATATGTGTGTGTATTTATATGTATGTATGTATATATGTGTATATATGTGTATGTATATATGTATATATATGTATGTATGTGTATATATGTATGTATATATGTGTATATATATGTTGTGCATATATATATGCACTTTCTAGGGGTATACCTTAGCATTCTACCTGGCAGTTTAGCATCCCTGTCAACACAGGAGCAGAGGCCCCTCAAAACTTTAGTCCGGAGTTAGTTGTGTAGTTTTCTCTTTGTGAAGTGAGTCAAGGGACCAAACAGAGTCAAGGAGAGGGACTCACAAAGATAACAGAAAAGGAGGAGCCATTGGGACAAATGTAAGGACAGTAGCTACAAATGGAAGGTTTTTGTTCTTGGTGACAGAATTTCCGAGGCTAGAGTGGAAAGATGGAGGCAGAAGTATGGATTCTGCTGGTAAAGGACTCTAACTGTGGAAGAACAGATGTACGGGATGAGAAAGGGACCATAGGGCTTTAAGGCAAGATGAGACTAATTCTAAGAGAGCAGTGCTCTCCAAATCCCATTTTAATCATGTATTCCTAAGGAAAACATTTTAAACGCTCCTCCTCTTTAGTAATTATAATTTTAATTGTGTGTTCAATAATGTTCTGCTGTGAAATGCACTTTGTAAAACGAATGGGAAAATAGAAATCATTTTTGACAATGTCATAATAAATAATTTTTGACCTGTCTAGAAAGAACAATTTGCTTCAAAATGCTTCATCAATTAAAAGTTTATAAGTTAAGGCTGAGTTATAGTGGATCAGAGGTTCTGTTTGAATAAATCAAGGCTCAGTTATCGTGGATCAGAGGGTCTGCTTTAAAGCTCAGTATTCTGGCCATGCCATTTTTGACGAATACTTTAGTTCAAAGAGCAATCTCACAAAACAAGTATGGCTAGATGGAGGAAGGTACCATTGCTGAATTATAACAATAATTTTTCAGTATCATCCCCATCATAGAAATTCATCTATTAACAGTACAAATGTTGAAATTTGAGTAGTGAATATATATTAATCTTAATACCGGTTCTGGCAACGAATTAGAAATTGCTATGGTTTAAGAAAAATTTTAAAGAAGTGGATTCCAAATTCACTGAAAGTATTCATTCCAAAGATTTTTTAAGTTTTAAAAATGACATTCTCAGACTGTAATTATGTAGGTATTAAAAGGTTTTTATTTTTAAGCTGTTTTCAACAACAAAATGGCATAATGAGGGAACATTCCTGTTTTTAAAATGCTGTTTTTGTGGCATAAGTGTACTGAAGAACAATTGTTTTCTCCATCTTTGTCAGAAGTATTACTCTTGCCTGAAGGAACCGAATAAGAACATTATTGTTTTAACAATATGGCAGTCACTCATGTTCATAGCAAATGTCAGCATATTGGGAGTATATCAGCTCTTGGGAAATAGAAGCGTTTCTTAGCCTTTAGTTTGGGAATGCTTTCTCTGGGAGGTCAGTGCGCTGGTTATCACGTGACTTTCATGGTCAGCCCACATCTCTTTACAAAGTCTCTGCTGTTATTTGAAAAGATCCTGTTTTAAACGTTTGCTTCACTGGCAGCATCCTGCAGAACATACGGCACTATATAAGACACAGGAGGATGATAGACTTTCGAAGGCGTTGCTGCCAAGCTCTTCTGGGGCTGGTTTACATACTCACTTTCTGAGCAAGTGAGGAAAGCAGTGTTTTTTTTAAATATATTTAGTGGCATTAGTAAAGCATAAATCTATTCTTATAGATTTAAGCAAATATCACTATAAAGCATTTTTTTTCCTTTGGTTCCCACTGCTAATTTTAGATACTCTGTTTTGCCAACTACATTCTTTGAGGAGAATGAAGAAGGATGTAGATGCATTGCTCTAGTGATTTACATATAAATAAATGTATTAAGGGGTGAGAGTGAGAACAGACTCAAGGTAACTGGGAAATGGCTACGTCCTCACTCACTGGGAGCATTTGACTTCTTTCTCTCCTTTTAAGAGATCACCTGGCAGACAAGAAGCCACGCCTTAAGGCCAGTACCCCAAAGCTATTGGTGTAATGAATTCCCACCACAGAGGGATTCATACCAAAGAGCTTCAATGCAGCACAGTTATTTGGTACCAACTATATGCCAACAATGGTTTTAGCAAGGACTTTGGCACTGAGTGACAGAAGCCGGGGAGGGGAATAAAGAGATAGATCTCAGAAGTGCATGCTTGCTCACACGAAATCTGTGAGTACCAAATGAGAGAGGAAGGGAACTAGGAAAGCCAAGGGCCCTGGAAGACATCTCAGTGGGAAACCATGACTGCTGTGAAAGACAGAGGGCCTGTGGGAATCAGCAGCACCCACATATCAGCCTGGCGAGCCATGTCTGTAACCCCAGCATTGGCAACTACAGGGCAGAGACAAGTAGATCCTGGGAGTTCATTGACCAGTCATTCTAGCTGAACATAAGATCTTTGGGTTCAGAGAGAGATCTTGCCTAAAGCAAACAAACAAATAATAATAAGGTAGATATTCTGAATCTGATATGGGAGAAAGTACAGAAAATGCTTAAACTCGGGCACAAGAAAGGACTATCCTGGCAGGACTCTGGTAGAGCAGGTGCTAAGACAAACAATTGGCCATTAGGATCCCATGAAACTAAAAAGTGTCTGCACAGCAAAGAATGCTATCATTTGAGGGAAGAGGCAGCCTCCAGAATAGGGAAATACCAAAGGATGCTATCATTTGAGGGAAGAGGCAGCCTCCAGAATAGGGAAATAACAAAGGATGCTATCATTTGAGGGAAGAGGCAGCCTCCAGAATAGGGAAATACCAAAGGATGCTATCATTTGAGGGAAAAGGCAGCCTCAAGAATAGGGAAATATCTTTGCTAGCTATACATGTGACAGAGGGTTGGTGTCTGGAATATACAAAGAATTCAAAAACCCAAATACCAAGAAAACAACCCAACTAAAAACAAGGCCAGGAACTGAACAGGAAGTTCTCAAAGGAAGAAGTACAAATAGTTGAGAAATCTTATTTGGAAACATCCCAGCCATTGGGGACATACAAATTAAAACTACTCTGCTATTTCAACTAATAAATTGGCTAAGATTTAAAAAGACAAAACGAGAGGGTTGATTTGGATGTAGGGAAAGAAGAACACTCTTTGTGGGATTTCAAACTTAAGCCACAACTCTGGAAATTAATGTGAGGCATCTTCAAAGACAAGTCATAGCTCTGCCATATGATCCAGCTATACTATTCCTGGGCATTTTCCCCAAGGACTCTACATCCTCCCCAGAGATACTTGCTCATTCATGTTCCCTGCTGACCTATTCACAACACACAGAAAATAGAAACAGCCTAGATGTCTATCAACTGATGAATAGATAATAAAAATATGATATATATATAATGGGCTATAAAAATATAAATTATGGAAAGAAGAATGAAGTGAAATTTTTAGGTAAATAGATGGAGCTGGAAATAATTATTCAGAGTGAGGTAATCACAATCTAAAAAGATAAAGGCTACATGCTCTCTCTCATATGTGGGTGCTAGCTCTGAATCTTTAGATCTATGTGTTTAAATTAAAATACTCATGGAAGGCAGGACACTAGTAAGGGAGCATGGGGAGGGTATCTCAAGAGAAAGGGCAAGGAATGCAGGTAGTATGGATGGGAAAAGAGGAATAGTGGAACAGGGAGTTTTGAATGCGGTGAGCGGATGGGAGAGTAGAGCAGAACATTGAGTCTGCAGAGGGATAACTAACACCAAAGACATTCGAAAATGCCATGTGGCAACATTTTACTCTAGAAGTTTCCTAGAATATATACATGAACATATATAAAAGAAGTTTAAATGATAGTGCCCTCTAACAGGGGGACAATGCCTCCTGCAAACACCACAGACTATCAAAAAGCCCAATGAGAGATAGGGGTTGCCTTTTCTCAAGTTATTGGCCGGTGGGGTTTCATAGACCTCTGCAAATATTACAAGATATTGCTATTGCTTTTGGTTATCTGTGCAAACTTAACACTAAGACCCTATTGCTGAAGACACCCATATACTTGAGTCATGGAACATGAAGAGATCATGCTGAGATGGACCTAAAAGTTTTATCTCTGCTGGCTAGATTTCATGGTGCTAGCAGGTTCTAGGCATGCTGGGGGTGGGGTGGGGAAATCGACAGTCTTACCCAGTTGCGAGCCCTGCAAGCCACAATCATGACTAGCTTGGTAAAATAAGCCCATTTGTACAATAGTGGCATATATGTTATGGGAGTAACCAAGTACTTTCTGATTAAATTTAAATCCTACTTTACAAGATGGGACCCATGACTCATATCTGAGCCAAGAACTCATGGATGTCTAGATCACAGTACCTAAGCGAGAATCTAACACCATTATTTGGCTTTGTGGAAGCTGTAATAAACTGCCCCTATGTTCTCATCCTTATGCCCATAGGTGAGCATATGTCTTAACCTTCCTCAAAGAAGCATCTCTGCCCAGTAGATAGCAGTTAATCCAGAAACTCCCAATGGTCAACATGCAGAAAACAAGAGGTTGTGGAGTGAACAGATCTAAATGGGACATCCGGACTATACCTTCTTTCCTCAAGGCTCAAGGATAATTGTGGAAGAGGGGGCAAAAAGACTGTAAGAGCTAAGTAAGTAGACATCTGCAGTGAAAAGGTATTTCCCCAAAATAGCAGTGGTCACAGAGGCTATGACTGCATGTATAAGGCATGCACAAGATTGAGTCAGTCAAAATCTCAGCATTTATGGGAGCAGTGGCTGTGACTGCATGCATAAGGCATGCGCAAAATTGAGCCAGTCAAAATCTCTGCATTTGTGGGAGCAGTTGCTGTGACTGCATGCATAAGACATGCACAAGATCAAGCCAGCCAAAATATCAGCATTTGTGGGGGAGGAGTTCATGAAGTTCCACCCTTAGCTGAAGAGTTATTGACAACTGATGGCTGTTGGACTTGGGGGAGAATCAGTTTTCTTTAGAAAAGTGGCTCCTGAGAGGCTACCCAAGCCCCAGGAGATGGTCTTACTCCTATGTACATACAGGGACACAAAGTGAACTCAGAACGATTAAGGAAAATTTTTAGAAAGAACACATGAACTTGGGAGGGAAGCAAAAATGGTCATGGGAATAGGGGGAGAATTGGAGTGGAGGGAATGGAGAGTGGATTTAATCAAAATTCATTATATACCTGTATGAAATGCCTAATCAATAAAAAAGGCAACCTTCACACACACACACACACACACACACACACACACACGTCCATGTCTTTTTGATAGACTTTCTGTGAAAAAAATACATATCAGAACCACTTATTCACTAGGTTCTCCCCGCCCCCAGGACTTTGCATATATACATTTTAGAAGTGAGACAAATGAGCTTCCAGCACTTACCAAGTTTTACTGTGTCTGTGGTGCCACTAAGCCAAGCACCCCAGTTTTCTATCCAACACCCATCTTAAGAAGCACTTCAAGCCCCTGGGATGGAATTTAATCGGGCATGAAATGCTAGGAACAAAAAGAAAGCACATATATCCTTCTGAAAGCAAAGGCACAACAGGACATATACCATGGGGGAAGGTCTGAACAACTGAATGTCAAAGCCAGATAACAGCATGCTGAGTTCAGAAATGACGGGTGGGTGGTTTGCAGCACAGGCAGTATCGTTTAAATGAAGGAAGTTGTCAGAAACATTTGTCTTCTTGGACCAAGTAAGCACATTGAACCAGTGGCTCCCAGTGCAATCCTAGGATTTCTAAACAACAGGAAGACAGGAAAGGGGATCTTGCTGATTGATCTAGGGTGATTATCAAACTGGCAATGGACAAAGATGTGGGAGCTCAGGAGAGAAGCACTCTTCCTTCCTCAGAACCCTGAGGTGCCTTCTGTGTTGACCTCTGATGTTGGTGGGCCCCCTTCCCTCTCCCTTTTCTCTTCCTTTCTCTGCAGATCTCCCTTGACTAGGTCTACTTTGTTTCAAGGTCATAAGCCATCTTCCATCCAAGCATAATTCCAAGTGTGTCTATCAGCTGCCTGTAAGACTATTTCCTCTAGATGTCAAAGACTCAAAATGTATGTGATTCAAACAGGAAGTCTGATTGTTTCCCACCTCCCGGTTTGCTCTTGCCCTGCTTTTTGTGATCACATTTTGTTCAGACAATGACCTGGGAGTTATTGGTTCCTTTCTTCCATCCTTTGTTGTCTCTGGCCCCCTCTAATCTACCTCCTTCCAAAATATTTTCACAACATCCACATCTACCATGATTCTATCTTTATAGAAGCCACTTCCTTCTCATCCCAAGACTTCAAGCGCTTTCTAGCCATTCTCCTTCCTTTCCCCCTTCTGTCCTCTTCCAGCCGTGGTCTGATCACGACTCACCAAGCCATCATCATCATAAAATGTAAATTAGACCTGTTGCCGTAATGCTTCAGGTCTCCCCAATATGCCTCAGCGTGCACAGAAGAAACTCTAAACTTTGTGCCCTGCTTCCAAGAGCCCACATAATTTACCCCGCGCTCACTTCCGTGTCATCTTTGGAAATCTTCCTCCATAGATCCCTACTTCGAATGACCTTTTTATTTCCTTACATGGCCAAGCTCATTGCTGACTTACAGTCACAGAAAGGGGCCTTCCCTCAGACAGGAATGCCTTTTCCGCCTACATTTCTATAATCCTCTCATCGTTAAAGTCACAGATCAAGCATCTCAGAGAAGAATGTAGTTGCTTCTCTTTGATAATATGCACAAACAAATAAATCTTAATAGTCCCTGTATCGCTGTTTTATTTTCTTCCTTGTCTAGTTGTTTGATATTTTATTTTCTTTATGCATTTGCTTCCTCTCTGCCCTGAAATATAGCAACAATAAGAATGAAGATTTTTGTCTTTTCTATTGACTGGCACTATCAGGATAATGCCTGACATGATTTCCTTTCAAACATCGATTGCCTGCCTAATTGACTGCAGTGGAAGAGGGAGCTTTAAAAAGGCAGACTGTTAGAAGCCTCATTAAAAGTATCTTGCATCTAATTCTATTTAATGGGAGAAAGGGCCATAGCCAGCATCAGCTGTTTGGTAGCGGGAGCAATGTCTGATGGAACAACTGTTTTTTAAAGAATCTTAATAGCTTTAGGCTTGGGATCAGGGACTGAATGAATAGGCTCGGGAGCTCTTCTGAACCTGTACTATGCTTGCTGATGGTGATAGGATTATATAGAGATAAGACTGTGGAAGGGGGCCCACTCATCTGTCCTGCTGATTGTATGATGAGGGACTGGGATACGAGAGTTGAGAGGTAGCATTAACATAGCAATTATAGGAGAAATACAGCATAAAGTAAGGTAGGATAGAAACCAATTGCACAACTAGAGATCAGTTCCTGTACAATATGGTTCATGCTTTCCCGGGGATTTACAATGTAAAGATGGAGCAAACAAATTCTTAGCTAAAGGGAATTCAAGTTCTTGAACTCATTTTACTCACACCTCCTATTCAAGCTATTGTTCATTTTTAATCCTTAAATAATGTCAGCTATGATAGTATTGCTTAGAAATATAGACTTACTAAATATATAATCAGAATAACGGTAAAATGCAGTTCTTCCTGTGAAATTTAACTCTTGAAATTGACTTATTACTTCCAGTTAGGGTTCAGAATATCCTCAAAAGTCTTTCTGACAATGTTGTTCAGGCTTCTTTTTTAAAGTACATCTAGTTTTCATGAGTTTCTCCACAAAACTTTCCATCCAACACATGTACACAACACATGCACATGCACACTCACACATATGATGTGGGATTCCGCTCTATATGTTATGAATATATTTTTATTACCATTGGTTATTAAAGAAGCTATTTCAGCCAGTGGCTTAGTAAAGCCAAATGGGAAATCCAAATAGAGATATGGACAGAAAGTAGGCTGAGTCAGGGAGATGCCGTGTAGCTGCCAAAGGAGAAAGATGCCAGCTGCTAGACAGAACCTTACTGGTAAGCTACAGCCTTGTGGTGATTCACAGATTAATAGGAATGGGTTAATTTAAGATGTTAGAGTTAGCTAAGAATATGCCTAAGCTATTGGCCAGGCAGTGTTGTAATTAATATAGTTTCTGTGTGATTATTTGGGTCTGAACAGCAGGGAAACGAACGAACAGTCTCCTCCTCCTACTCCTACTACTACTACCCCCCCACATGACTAGTTATTATCTTTCAAATGCATATCTGCTGGCCATCCTACATAGCATGTGTGGGGAGAAGGATCATCTCCTTCTTAGGTTAGAGTTCCATGGTGGGATTTAGTTGAAAATTAAATCTGAAAAAGTAGTTGAGGGCATAATTATTCTTTAATGCCACTCCAAACAGTTTTTGTTTTGTAGGTCACTGTGAAATCGTGAAGATTTCTGAAGAGATGGATTTAAGGATCAAATTTATATTACAGAAAGATGATACTGGAAACAGTGAGAAAAATAAAGTTGAGAAATATCCAGCTAGGACAGGAATACAAGGTGAAACTATTTTGAAGGTACTCAACGGTGAAGACATAAAAGAAGATTATAAATGACACGGGGGAGGCCATTTCTAAATATATTTTTAAACTGGAGATCATTTACAATTTTAAGTTTGATTGGGGGTTGATGCTGAGAGGTTCCCTTGTTTCTGGTTTTCGCAACCTGTGGGAGAATGATACAATTAAGTTAGGACTGTGAACAATGAATAGCTGTCCTGTTTTTTTGTGTGTATTGTGATTTGTTTTGTGGACAGAGATTATGACTTAGATGTCAGGCCAGGCAAGTGTGAGCAGAAACCCCGCACACCCACGCGACAACACGCAGTCTTCGGAAATGGTGCTGTGAGTTCTACGGGAAGGTTCAGATGAGAGGAAGTTCATTGTACTGAAACCCATGGACGCAGATAAATGAGGCCTGAGCAAGCGGGAGAGCTGGGAGAAAATGTACTGGGAGAACTTTGGTGTGCGGTTTCGTACTTAGGGAGATTGCAGAGGAACGGGCTGATAATGAGTTGGAGAAGGAGGACATCAGTCAAAAGATTTATTGTGAGACAGTGGGAACAATGAGGCTTCAGGGACAGAAGACTGGGCTGAGTTACGAGGAGACAGGGAATCATGACTTGTCACAGGTGGAAGTTACGCAGAAGTTCATGGTCATAAGTCCTTGTTGCTGTGACGTTGCTGGGAGAACAGAAGGGTCCGGAAGTTTTAGCTCTGAAGTGGAGCTGAGAACCCCAGCTCCTAAGGGCCAGAAGTCAGACAGCTCTGCTTTCTCGTTCTTCTTGACTGTAAGCTTCAGCAAGCTAAAAAAAGAAAGGAAGGAGGG
>LOJH01058522.1:0-11064 GCA_001685095.1 Ellobius talpinus
TTTCTTTCTTTCTTTCTTTCTTTTTGCCCAAGAATCTAGTTTCTTAGAAAACTCACCAAGCCTCATGTTGTAGGCTGCCAGGCTAGTAGTTTGAAGAGCTAGGCATGATCTTCATTCTCAGGTACGAGTCGCAGGTTTGACATATGCTATACTCCATAGTTTCCTCAGGTCAGTCAATTCTCCCAACTCAGTGAAGGCCGTTTAAATATCTCGATTCACTTGATTGCAAAGAATGAATGGACCTTTTCCATGCAAAGCATCTTGTCATTTTATTTATTTCAGGCTTCAGGGGGTGGCTTTGGAAGTAATGGCTTTTTCAAGCTGAGAAACCTCCAATTTCGAGCTTCCTTTAATCCTGGAGTTCTTAAGACTTGTTCATTCCTGCCTGATCTACAGTCTTCCTCACAATTACTCCCTCTCAGCAGCGCCGAGCAGCCAACAGACAGCAGCGTTTCTCTTTTAAACTATTTCCCCTAGAGCTACTTGCTTTAGACACCTGGTCTCCCTTCTCCCTTCTAGATTGCCGAAGCCAGTCCTTTTTATGATTTTTTTTTACAACAAAACAGGGCTCTCCGTCCTTGTGCTATGCCACCAAGTGCTCAGTGCTGCTCAAAGCCAAGTGCTTACTTGGTTGTGTTCTTCTGGGAATATCCTGCTTTGAGTGGGATGATGCTAGAACTCAGATTAATATTCAGATTTATATTAATTTTCCATCAACTGAATTGTAAGTTTTTTCTCTTTTCTCTAAAAATCCAGGGCAAGCCATTCAGATACCCAAGCTGATGGAGCTTTGTCTTCAGCGTGTGGCTTCTAAGTGTGCTTTGTCTATCAAGTTCCAGCTAACAAAAGTAAAAGAGCGCGGAGATACCCACAAAGAAAAATTAGGTAGCCCAGTAGGGCAGACAGCTTTCTACAGGTTATTCTGACTACATCTCACTGCAACAAAACCTGGCAAAATAATATGGCTGTAAAGTCAGGGAGAATACAAATAGAGTCTGATAAACAGTAGGAGTGGTTTCTAATACAGTGTCCCAAACAAGTAGAGGAGTTTACTTCCCTCATATGACAAGAAGCCCCAAGGTAGGTTGCCCAAGTTGATGGACCTTCTCTGTGATGACAATAAAGAGGCTCTGTTTTCTCCTCTATCCAGTTCCTTATTTAGGAAAACTGTCCTCTCATGAGATTCCCAAGGCTTAAGTTAAATGAGCAATATTGCCAGCAAGGGAGGCAGAGAAACTGAATGTTTTAAATAGGCATATTGTCATTGTGTTTAACATCAGTTCTATTAAAAGGTATGAGAGAGAATGGACACGAGGAGATAAATTATTAGTGTCTGTGTGCAAAGTTTATGTAATTATATATTCCAGGAAGACAGTCCTTACCTATAATAAGCCTCTTTTTTCTCTCAGAAAGTAGCACATAAAACACTCCTTTGGGAAACACTGAGAGATATTTATTTGAAGTACGTTAGCAACCTGCTCCTTGCCTTACACAGTAAGCGATTAATGTACTTTTATTGAAGTAGCTAAATGAATGAACAAGGCTCTGGTAAGTGTGTATTAATAGAAGAGTCCAAAAAAGATGTGTTGTTCACAACACTAATATATGTATGGTGTGTATATATATATGTATATATATACATACATACATCATCTTCCCTCAGTATTCCTTCTGAGGTACTTTGTACCTTTAGAGGCCTTAGTCTTTTGTTCTCAAATATTCCCTGTTTTGCACTCCTAGAGAATGAACCCAAACAAGATAATAAACCTGGAGTGGTTTGAATAAGAATGGCCTCCACAGGCTCATATATCTGAATAAGTATTGGTCATTAGGGAGAGAAACTACTTGAGAGGGATTAGGAGGTGTGGCTTTGTTGAAGGAAGTGTGTCACCAGGGGAGGGGAGCTTTAAGGTTTAAAGCTCACTGTAGCTCTAGCTTACTGCTGCCTGGGGAGCCAGATGTAGAACTCTCATCTTCTCCTTCAGCACCATGTTGGCCTGCATGTCACCATGCTTCCCACAATGATAATAATGGACTATCCCTCTGAAAGCATAAGCTTGCTCCAATTAAATGTTTTCTTTTCTAAGAGTTGCCATGGTAATGGTGTCTCCTCACAGCATCGGAACACTGACTAAGACAGAAGCTGGTACCAGGATTGTGAGGTATTGCTGTGACAGACCTGATGATGATGCTTTGGAGGGATTGTGGAAGGATTTTGGAACTCAGGGCTAGAAAAGCCATGGCTGTTGAGAGCTCAGTGGGCTTTCCTATGGGAGCTTGGACGATGAGACTGTTGAGAGCAGCGCAGATGGTGGAAGCCTGGCTTGGGAGGTTTCAACAGGAAAAAAAAGACTCTACTGGGGGTTTTGAGTTTAGAATCTGTTGTGTCTGCTAATCTGGAGTTATGAACCAACTGTGATTAACAGGCAAGCAGAACCACTAAGGTAAAACCTTGCCTGTACTGCCACCATGGATGCTAGTCAGCTGGGGCTGAAGAATCAGCTGTGATGAAGAGGCCAATATCATTGAGAAGTCTTCTGCGTAGTGTTTCCTCGGGGTTAGCACACAGAAGCTGTGTGACTGAAGTGGCCAAGGTTGTACCTCGTTCTGGCAGCTGTATGTGGTAATGTAAGGGTCACCCAGATGGTACTGGTTTAGAAGACATGAAGGGGTCCTGGAGAGCAGCTGAGGTTTGACACTGTGTGGCAGAGCTGGGGTCCCATAACAGAGACTAGGGGAGGCTACTAGTGAAGTGCAGCCCAGTTGCATCAAGGACCTCAGAATCTTGGATATGCCATTACCATGGGATGACTACCAAGAACAGCAGGAGCAGTGGAGTGGAGCTGATCTAGAAGCTGTGTGTACTGTAGAGGGCAGAGCTGGGAAAGTGACTCTCAGTTCTCTTGGAGGAGCCCAGGAGATCGTGAGTGAATCCCTGGTAATTGGACATTGAGTTACTTACACTGTCAAAGGTTCTTTTTGCTTTGTTCAGACTGTGACGAGGACCTGGTTCTTCCCACTTAAAGAAAATATTCACTTTAATTTTGACTTTTGCTTTGAAATTTTTAAAAGAGATTTTGGATTTTTAAAGCAATTGGATATTTTAAAGACTCTGAACTTTTAAAGTGATTGAATCTGTAAAGACTGTGGGACTTTCAAAGGTATTTATGTTTTATACTGTGAGATTAATATTAATGTGCCATCTTGGATATAAATGAGAAAGGAAAGGTTCTAATTAAAAAGTGACATGTTTGTGTGTCAAGTGGACTAGGGGTCCATTGTAATGGGCAGTTTTATGTGACCCTGATATAAGTGGAGTCATCAGAGAGGAGGAGCCTCAATAGAAAAAAATCGTCTCCATAAGATCAAGCTGTAGGTAAGTCCCTGGGGCATTTTCTTAATTAGTGATTCATGGGAGAAGGGCCTAGCCCATTGTGGGTGGGCCACCTCTGTACTTGTGGTCCTAGGTTCTAAAGCAGAACAAACAGGCTGAGAAAGCCAGGATGAGCAAGCCAGTAAGCAGCAATCCTCCATGCTCTCTGCATCAGCTCCTGCCTCTGGGTTCCTGCTTGCTTGAGTTCCTACCCTCATTGCTTTTGAAGATAAACTATTATTTGGAACTAGGAGTGAAAGAAAACCCTCCCCAAGTTGCTTTTGTTCATGCTGTTTAATCACAGCAACAGTAACTCTAACCAGGACACAAGTTATTAAATGTTTTCTTTTATAGAGTTGCTGTGGTCATGGGGTCTCTTCACAGCAATAGAACACTGATTAAGACAAAACTCAAAAGAAGCTCATAAAAGAGGTCACTCAAGATATAAAAAGTATGTCTAATAAAAGCTTCCAGAAGTTAGAAGGCAAGGGTTAAGTTTTTTTAATTTTACTTTAAAATTTCTTTTCTTTTTGTGTTTTGTTGAAAATTAAAACCAGATAATTTTTTTGCTGGAACAGGGTATATAAACAATGATTATTAAACTGCTTAGGAAAATTATTGAGTTAAAAATGTCAAATACCATGTCTACAGGCGAACCAGGTGCATTGTTTCTAACTTGCTTTGTCTTGAGGTTGGAACACGGAGGGACAGATTTGTTTTACACTATTGTCACCAAGGCTGTCACCATCCAAGGATGAGGCTGAAGCCGCTTCACTGTTCTGCCTCATAAGCCACAATAGACTTCCTGTGATGTCAGGCAGCCTGCAATAACACAAATGATGGCCCCCAAATTCGCATGTCTGATATAAGCTGCCGTTATCAGGCGATAATTATTTCTTCTTCTGAGAAGTCAGCTTGCCAATCACACTGAATGCTTTCAGTTTGATTCAATGGTACACATTTTCCTTGTGCATTTCTGCAGGAAGAGTCTTTGACAGAGGAAGTTAAGTTACTTTTAGCACCAGTCAGTGCCTCGTAGGGAATCTGTCTGGCTGTCCCTTTGCAAAGCAGCTCTGTCTCTGAGGCATCAGAGTTGGAATAAAAATATCTTGACAGCTCTGTCTCTCTTGTTGTGTCCCTTGTGTAGCAGAACGGTGTGTTTCTGGCCCAGAATTAGGGTGGGACCACTGGAGTCCCAGAATTAGGGTGGGACCACTGGAGTTCATAGTTGTGCAATGTGCTCTTGGGAATGAGGTAGCCTTGTGGGGTGGAGGGGTAGGATTTGAGCTAGATGCAGTGGCCAAGGAGATTTCAGCAAACTGTTCTCAGATTTGTGTGAAAAAATAATTATTTTTCCTAAATTAAAAATTCTCATTGTGAAATTTCTTGTAAGAAAACAGGAAAACATTTTGACTTAGCTTGTCAGAAAGCATACAAATTATTTCAGGTTATTTCTTCTTGCAGACTTGTAGTTTTAAAAACATAACAGGAAGGAAATTAAGACTGGGTTCAGCATTAAGAGGAGTGGGGATGATGTTGTGGGCAGTGGCCCCCAGTGGCATGCTTCTTTCTGCAGTCACAGCCCCAGCTCCACACCTGTTCCAGAGACACCCTGATGTCAGGGTGTCAGGGTTTGCTCCCTCAGACAACCTCCTTCCGACACCTCTGGTACACTACCTAGGGTTCCTTCATATGCAGAACTCTTCATAGGGATAGAACCCTGACTAAGACCATTAGCTAATAGTTTATTTCCATTTTAGTAATGTCAGTGTTTGTGTTTAGTGAACGTAAATATGAAGAGTGCAGAAGGGCTTCTCTGGACTTTCTCCTCCCTACCTTCATGTGGGCATGCTGCCTGGAACCCGATTTCTCCAGACAGTCTCTGTGGGAGGAAGAAACACTGAAGAGAAGCGCAGTGCAACGGACAGCTGGTCTGTCATCCAGTGACAATCAGAAATGATTTGAGGACCTAGACACTTTCTCCAAGAAATATTTTGGGAAGAAAATCTGACAGAAAAATCAGATTTTCAGTTATTCAAGCTAACGAGAGTGGCAACAATTGCAACCTTGACCTTCAGAAAGGCTTGTGACTCATACAATGGCCACAGTGCTACGGGACTCTGGGACGTTAGGTTTTAAAAGTCTCCAGACCTTGTGTTTTTCTTCCACTGGGTGCCCTGCCAACAATTGGATAGCACAGTCCTTTGGAACAGTCAAAAAATTTCTTTTGCAAATCTTGTGTGTTTGTAAGCTCTATCTGCCCTGGCCTGGGACAAGGGAGCTCCTTCCTCAAGCGGGTGATTCTTAATTAGAGCCATCCGGCAAATGAGTGTCAGTTTGGGGGCCTGCACAACGTGTCTGCTGAGCGGAGTTTGTTTACACTTTGCCGGTGTCATCATTTACAAACTTCAGAAAACACATTGACAAATTCCCTCGCTGTTTTGGCAGGGTTTCCATCAATCACCCATCTAATAGCACCAACATTTCTCCTGGGCTATTATAGTCACTTCAATAGCTGCTGCTGCAGCTTCAGGAGAAGATAAACCAGAAGGGTTCCTCCAGAGGGTCGCAAGTACAGCACCGTTTCTATTAACCGGCACTTCCCTCATTGCTTTCTCTCTCTGCCCTTCCTCCAACCGCCCATAAACAATCCTTTCTGCTTTGTCCTGCCTTAGATAAAGGAAGTTGGATCTATGGCTTTCCTTTTGAGGGCCCCTTGCAACGTCATTGGGTAATGGGTCCATTTATTACTTTGGATTTTTGTGTGTCCTCTCTAGTTACTCTGTGCAGCCCTCTCAAATCAATAAGTGTATTGTGTTTCTGTCGACAACAGGTGCCTGGCTTCCCAGGCCCAACACACCCTCTGCGAGCAGCTCACATGTCTAATGACCACAGCAGGAAAACCTGAAACCGCTTTGCCTTTCAACCAGGTTCTTTGTGCTGCTGTGTCAGGGGCGGCAGCTGGGTCTCTGAGTGGGAGGCCAGAGTGGCCCTGCTTTTCACTGTGATGGTTGCGTTCTGTTGCAAAAGCCCCACTGCTTTTTCAGAAGGAAGAAATGACAAAAACCCAGTCAGGGCGTCCTCCATGCTGACTAGATCATCTTCTTTTGCAGAGTGCTCTCTCTCCCTTTTTCCTTTCTAACTGACCTTCTTAAGTAAGATGTGCTTAAAACAACAAAACCTCTGCCTCTTCCAGCTTCCTCACCATTAAGAAGCATGGGCATGCCTTCTCCCTCCCGGTCACATGGGAGCCTGGATGGTGAACAACAAGCAACTGCCGAACTTGGCAGCTCAGGTGAGGAGGCCTGGCTGCGGCTCTGCTGCCCAGCTGGAGTGCTTGCTGACCGTGGTGCAAATGGAGGGCATACAAACCTGAGACTGAATTACAAGTTGCTGCCTGGGCGATGCTCCTGGCTCTGTTACTGGGGGCACCATTCATCCTGGAAAAGCCATGGCTTTGGACAAAAGACCAGCAAGCAGCCTGTTTGCAAAGCTTGGCTCAGTACCTGAGCAACCTATTAGTCAGCTGGGCTTTGGGAGCATTTGTCTCCTGTCTGGAAGTCAGAGTGCTGATGGTGGAGGGGACTCCATGTGAATGATGCCATCAACTTGATGCAGAAAGTCTGAGGCTGTGGTCATAGCGAGTGTCATTTGCCCTAAAAAGCAATCCTTCTGGATGCCTGAAGCTGTCCCCGCTGTGAGCTGCAGGACCTGCAGTTGTTTGCTCTATCTCGATGCTGAAATGACCGAAATACCTGTGTTCATTTTACATCTGAAAAGATTTTTCAGTTAAATAAGCTTCGACTTCTATGGCTCTCAAAGCTCTCTTTGCCATGGTAGACTGTTGCCCCAGCCCTAAATGATGGGCTGGAAGCTGTTTTTAGTTGTCTTACAGAATTAACTACTCCTTTAGGAGAAAGCATTCACAGAGACAACTGGCTGATTAGAATTCACTGACCTCATAAGGAAGGAATATTTTTGAACTCTGCTTTAGCTTCAGTAATATGAGAAACGCGTAGGGAAGGGAAAGAATCGACATTTGTTCCTTGTGTATGTTGATGGTTTTATTTATATGCGATCTAAAATTGTGGTAATGAGTCTAAGTATTTACAGTAGACTGTATTTTCCTTTTTTGTTGAAAAAAATTTTATACAATGTATTTTGATCATGGTTCCCCTCCCCATCCTCCCAGATCCTTTCCACTTCCCTACACACACCCAAATATGTCTGTCCTCTCTTTTGAAATAAACAACAAACAAAACTACAAGAAATAAAAAGAAAAAAACCCAGAAGTCTGCAAAACAAAAGCAAAACAAGCAGGCAAACAAATAACAACAAGCAAAAGACCAGTAAACAAACAAAAAAGTAAAAATAAAGCAACAGAAACAAAAAGCCAACAAAAATACCACTGAGTTCATTTAGTTACCTAACTACTCCTGGCCATGCGGCCTCCCCTTAAGTGAAGTTGATGGAGAAAACTGTTTTCCCTTTACCAGCAGGTGTCAATTGCAGAGAGTTTCTTGGTTGGAGTGGAACTATACATCAGTTCCACTCTCAGCACTGCTGCTGCACCCGGCTTGAACCTGGACAGGTCCTGTGGATGCTGCCACAATCTCTATGAGTTCTTTGTGCATCAGTCCTTTTGTCTCTAGAAGACACTGTTTCCCACGAGTGATCCACCACCACTGGTTATTACAAGGTGTCTGCCTCCCCTTCCATAAAGGACCCCTGAGCCTTGAGAGGAGGTGTTTGATGAAAACATCCCATTAGTACTGAATGTGTCAAAGTTTCTCATTGTCCAGTTGTGGGTCTCTGTGTTAGTTCTCAACTACCTCAAGAAGAAGTTTCTTTGATGAATGTATAGCAGTATGTCATTAGGGGTCATTTTATTGTATGTTCCTTTAGCATAGTAGTAGGTTTAACTTTAGGCTCATGACCTATCTAGTCTTTGGTTCTTGGCCACTTTAGCCTCATCAGGTATGGGTTACATCTCATGGAGTGGTCCTTAAATCCAACCAGGAAGTGGTTGGTTACTTGCCATTTTTAATTGGATTATTTGTTTTTTTCAATGTCCCAGTTTTAAAATTCTTTATATATTTTAGATACCAACCCTCTATTGGATGCGTAATTGGTAAAAATATTTTCCCACTCTGAAACTGCCACTTTGCCCAAATGGCAATGTTATTTGTCATAAAGGAACGTTTCATCTTCGTGAGGTCCCATTTATTAATTGTTGGTCTTACTGCCTGTGCTATTATTGATATCCTGCTCAGAAAGTCTTTTCCTGTTCCAATGAGTTCAAGCCTATTCTCCCTTTCTCTTCTGTCAGATTTATAACACCCAGTCTTACGCTGATGTCCTTGATCCTTTTGGGGTTGAGTTTTGTGAAGGACGAAGATATGAATTATTTGGATTTTCCTATGTATAGCCATCAAGTGTGACTAGTACCAGTAGTTAAAGATGCTGTATTTGCTCCAATATATATTGTTGGCTACTTTGTTAAAAATTAGATATCCATAGGTATGGGGACTTGTGTCTAAATCTCAATTCAACTTCATTGATCAAACATGTCTATTTTTATGCCAATGCCATGCTGTTTTTGTTACTATGGCTCTGTAATACAGCTTGAAATCTGGGTGGTTGATGCTTCCATAAGTTCTTTTAGTATTCAGGATAGTTTAACCATTCTGTCTTTTTTTTCTTTTTTCTTTTTTTGCCCTTGGTGAATGTGTGTGTGTGTCCATAAGAAATTGAAGGTTCTTTTTTCAATTCGTATGAAGAAGTATGGTGGAATTTTGATGGGGTTGTATAAAATTTATAGATTCCTTTTGGTAGTAATTGGGATGTCCTTCTGTATATGTATTGCTTTTATTGGTTAATGAATAAAGCTGTTTGGGCCAATGGCTTAGTAGAGTAAAGCCAGGCAGGAAATCCAAACAGAGGTAGAGATAGAGAGAGAGTAGGCAGAGTGAAGAAGATGCCATATAGCTACCAAAAAAGAAAGACACTTACTGGTAAGCCTCAACCTTGTGGTGATACATAGATTAATAGAAATGGGTTAATTTAAGATGTAAGANGGGATGTCCTTCTGTATATGTATTGCTTTTATTGGTTAATGAATAAAGCTGTTTGGGCCAATGGCTTAGTAGAGTAAAGCCAGGCAGGAAATCCAAACAGAGGTAGAGATAGAGAGAGAGTAGGCAGAGTGAAGAAGATGCCATATAGCTACCAAAAAAGAAAGACACTTACTGGTAAGCCTCAACCTTGTGGTGATACATAGATTAATAGAAATGGGTTAATTTAAGATGTAAGAGTTAATAAGAAACCTGAGCTAATTGAACAAATTAATAAGTTTTTCTGTTATTAGTTATGTCTAGGTGGCTGGAAAATGAATGCATATTCTTTTATTATATGGTAGAATGGCCGTTTTCATAATATTAACCCTTCTGATCCATAAGCATGGGGGATTTTATCATCTTTTGCTGTCTTCTTCAATGTTCAAATGTTCTTATTATACAAATAGTTCACTTGGTTGAATAGAGTTATCCCAAGATTTATTTTTTGAGGCACTGTGAAAGGTATTGCTTCCCTGATTTCTTTCCCATTTTGATATCTGTATATAGAAAGACTATTGGCTTTTGTTGTTACATTGTAAATTTCATATCCTGATACTTTTCTGAAATTGTTTGTCAGATGTATAAGTTACCTGGTGAATTCTTGGGGTCTTTTATGCATAAAATAATTTCAAAGTAAAGATACTTTGATTTCTTCCTTCCCTTTATGTGTCCTTTTGATATCCTTCAGTTATCTTATTGTGTTAGCTAAGACTTCAAGTACTCTGTTGAATAAGTATGTGTGCAAACCCTTGTCACTGATTGTAGTAGAAATGCTTTGAAGTTGTCTCCCTCCATTTTTGATGATGTTGACTGTTGGTTTGCTGTAAATTGCATGAAGGGATATTGGATTTTATAAAAGGCATTTTCTGTGCCTAATGAAATTATCTTGAAGTTTTTGTCTTTCAGTCTAATTCATATGGTGGATTACATTTATTGATTTATGTATGCTGAGCTATCTCTACATCTCTGACATGAGGGCAACTTGATTGTGGTGGACAACTTTTTGGATGTATTCTTGGATGCAGGACATTACGCTAATTCTATTATATTTGTTGAGACTTGCTTTTTGTACTAATATGTGATACATTTTGGAGAAAGTTCCATTAGTGGCTGAGAGAAAAGCATATTCTTTAGTGTTTGGTGGGTTGTTCTGTAGATGCCTGTCTTGTCCATTTGATTTATGAAGTCATTTAACTGCAGCATTTTTCTGCTTAACTTTTGTCCAGGTAACCTGTTTACTGGTGAGAATGGGGTATTGAGTCACCCAGTATCACTGTCAAAGGCCAATAAGTGATTTTAGTATTTAGTAGTAAGCCTTTCATGAACTTATTTTTCCCATGTATTTGGTGCAAATATGTTTAGAATTGCAATATCCTTTTTGTAATTTTTTTCCTTTAGTGGGTATGTAGTGTCTCTCCATGTCTCTTCTGATTAATTTTGGTTTGAAATCTATTTTGTCAGATATTAAAATGATTACTTGCTTCTGGGTCCATTTGTTTGGAATATCTTTTTCAGTCCTTTTATAATGTGCAAAACAATCCCACACCAGTTAGGATTTAAAGGGGTATTTATTTT
>LOJH01058523.1:0-11396 GCA_001685095.1 Ellobius talpinus
GAACCCAGGACCACCAGCCCAGGGATGGCACCACCCACAATGGGCTGGGCCCTCTTCCATAAACCGTTAATTAAGAAAATGCCCTTTAGCCAAAACTTACAAAGGGATTTTCTCAACTGAGGTTCCCTCCTATCAGACGACTCTAGTTTGTGACAAGATGACATAAAACTAGCGGGGACATGGGTAAATCAATACTGGCATTTATACAAAGGAACCCTCCATCACAGTGACAAGGTAGGAGCACACTGCATCTCCCGCAGACCACACACCAAACATAGCCATGAACAAAAAACTGAGTCCTCAATCTGACAACCCTTACAGGAGTTTCTAAAGTCTTCAAGACTTAGCAAGACACAGTTTGGGGCTTCATGATCATGGGGGGAACTTGCATAGGAAATTAAGTCAGACACAAACCCAGTATTCAGACGAGAGGGCTCCAAGACCCAGAAAAGTCACAGCAAGGTCCTCAGCATCGCTGGTGTGGTGGGGTCAAGCCCGGGGTTGTGACATCTTTGCTCATACCTCACATACACCTTCTAGAGCTTCCTTGCACACCAATCTGCTCTTGACTTCTTACCCAAGAATCCCGGGTTTTGTCCACGCACCATGGACAGGCTGTCCCACAGAAGCGCTTGCCACTGGAAAAGAATGGTTTGACTGGAATTATCCACAGTGTCTACTTTCATGGAAACTAACCAATGATAAGAGATCATGCACTCTACAGCTTGCATTATGGGATGAGAATGATCTCAAATCCCAAGGATGATAGCCCAGTCAGGATGAGTGTAACCAAGACTGAGCTTTCAGAGACATCTCTGTCTAAACCAAACAGAACAAACAAACAAACAAAAAACATGAAACTGTGAGCCGGACCATTTTTTCTCAACAGAGTGTGTTGGGAAAAGCATACAAAGTAAAATGGACTGTAAATTTTCATTTTCCCCCTTCGTATGACTTCCCTAGGATAAAACAAAATCGTATTAGGAGAGTGTTCTATAATCTTCCCCAGACAGATGGAAAGGAACTAGGACACCCACAAACCGCTTCCTGCCTCCCCGTCCAGACCTAAGTCACCTCTACTCTCTGCCCCAGTGATCCTGAAGGGGTAGAGGAGCCAGACAGGCTGTTGGTTCCAACAGAATAGAGATGACTGGGGTGGGGCAGGGCAGGAAAACAGCATTCAACTCAAAATATATAATCCACATCTTAGCCACTTATCATTGAGGAATCTTCATTTGTGGAACAATGTGTCAGACTCATTGGAAAGCAGGTGAGATTCTTAAGCCAAACTTTGGCATTGAAATTGGTCTTGGTGGCCTTCACGGCAGGGCTGGAGGCTGTTTGTTCTCCCGGGAGACCCTCCTCCCCAGCACAGCATTCCTTTGTCTTTCCTCCCACAACTGGGTGTCTATAAAGTCCTGATCCTTCATCCGCTGCTTTGAGGGCTTTACCTTCCAGACGTGCAGGCAGGAAGCCAAATCACAAGCTACAACTTGGTCCCAGAGGAAAGCAGAATGGCAGGTTGAGAGCCTTGTCTACGGCCTTCGTAGGGGGTGGTGTCATTAATTCAAGAAGGAACACCCAAGAAGACAGCTTTTTTGTTGCTCTGGGTCCACGGAGAGCCCTTCAGCAAGACAGAGAGACCCAAAGGGTCCTGAGTGGAGTAGGGAGGTTCAGCCTGACTGTGGCTAAGTGACCTGACCTGCATGGTGAAGACATGACACCAAGGTAAAAAAATCACCAGAAGATTCTGGAATAATGAGGTGGGCAGGGAATGGCTGAGGACTCAGAAGACTGCCAGGAACTCCAGTTGCAGAAGGTCACAGGAGGAGCTGGGAAGAGTAGGGGAGAGAGGAGATGCAATCAGAGCATCAGAGGAATGGTCCGGCTGTTAGCGTGCAGAAAGCCTGGACAGGATTCCAGCACTGGTCCACAAACCAGCTAGTATGGGTGGGTTTGAAGCATCACCTTGCTGTGTCAAAGTCCAACATCCAAGTGAAAGCATTCGGTAGACCTAAGTTGGGAGATCAGATGTTGCATTCCGAATCTGATGACTTGCTGCAGAATCCCCCCCCCACTAGGCATGTGCTTTTCAAAGTCTGTATAGGGACAATTTTATATTATATGTGGCCATGACTCTGGTGACTAGATAAACTATAGGCCAGTATATGAATCTGTGCAGATCATTTTACAGCCTAAATTTCTCCCAGGCCAAGAAGACAGGGACATGTGCCTATCAAAGTTTGCAATGTAGGAAGGTATAGCCGTAGCAGAGATGTCAGTGACATCTCCACACATCATCTACCTACAGTCTCAGGGTTAATCCTGCTGTGGGACAATGGTCTGTACCCTGTCACTTCTTGTATTTTAAGTAAATGCTGATTGGCCAGTAGCCAAGCAAGAAGTATAGGTGGGACGACCAGGTGGGAAGTAGAGACAGGGCAATGAGAATTCTGGGAAGAGGGAAGTTTCAGTCTGCAGTCATCACCCAGACACAGAGGAAGCCAGACACAGAGCAAGCAAGATGTGACTACCTCTCCAGAAAAGGTACCAAGCCACGTGGCTAACACAGACAAGAATTATGGGCTAATANCATCACCCAGACACAGAGGAAGCCAGACACAGAGCAAGCAAGATGTGACTACCTCTCCAGAAAAGGTACCAAGCCACGTGGCTAACACAGACAAGAATTATGGGCTAATATAAATTATAAGAGTTAATAAGAAGCCTGAGCTAATAGACCAATCAGCTTATAATTAATGTAGACCTCTGTGTGATTTCTTTGGGACTTAACAACTGCAGGAACCGGGAAGGACAGAAAACCCCTGTCAACATAATCCTGCAGAGAATGCTCTTCTAAACGATGGAAGGTCCCCAGCCCAGTTCAAATGCCTGAATTGATCAGCTTCCTCTAAATTTCTGGCTCATCTTCCCCAAAGCCAAGAATAAGCCAGGAGCTTAGAAATGTTCTTACAGACCAAAGTCCAGCAAAAGGTGCAATGCATCTACAGAATGAACACTCCTTTGCCTGCCAAATGGAAGCCAGCAGCCGCTTCTGCTTCTTCTGTTGCCTGCTGCAAAAAGAGTCTCTGTTTAATCCACAGCCACAATCCAGAGATCAGCCCAGGAAGAGCTGAGGCAGAGGTCACCTGATGGTACCTGTGGTGTTTTCGCATCCCTAGGAACAATCTGTCCACCTCCTAACCAAACAAGGTACAACATATAGGAAGATGGTATCCACCATGGGTACGGCCTTCACGTTTCTGATGGTGCTGGAGTCTTAACAAATCTCCAGGAACATACACGGCTTTATTGCTGTTATTACTATCTGTGTGTACACACAATGTACAGGCATGCATATGCCACAGCACAATGTGGAGGTCAGAGGGTAACTTTTAGGAGTTGATTCTATCCACTGTGATGCCTAGGAATTGAACTCAGGTTGTCAGCATTCATTTTTACCTGCTGAGCCATCTTGCTGGCTCTTAAATTGGAAATGGAAGGTAAGTCACAAAACTGTAGTTGGAACTTTCTTTGGGCTGCCAACCAGCCCCCAAATAAAGACACAGAGACTTATTGACTATGAGTGCCCGGCCTTAGCTTGCCCCACTAGCTCTTATAACTTATTCTGACCTGTGTCTATTCATTTACATTTTGCCTCAGCTGTTTCTACCTTTCATTCTGTACGTTCTGCTTTCCTGCTTCCTCTGTGTCTGTCTGTCTGGCCTGCCCCTGGTGTCTCTTTCTTCTTCCTCCACCCCCAGTCTAAACACTTCCTCCTACTTCTCCCTGCCTGGGAGTCCCTCCTATACCTCCTCCCTCGCAACTGGTCATTCAGCTTTTTATTAGACCAATCAGGTGCCTTAGGCAGGCAGGATAAATCAGCAACACATCTTTACGTAGTTAAACAAATACTCCACAACACAAGCCTTCCATTTCAGCTTCTACAGCCATGTCAGCCTGTAGTAACCTTTGTGGGTCAGAGAATGCACGTGTTTCCTGCAAGTTCATGGAACCATTCTGATTTAGGAACAGATAATGTAAAATTCCCTCCTTGTTTTGGCTTTTGGGGGGGACCCCTTGGCACTTCCAAATGAAATTTAAGAATAGATTTTCAGAAAATAAACAGTTAAATTTTGAACAGGCCACATTTCCAGAGCCGTGGGTTCAGTCCCCAGCACCAACAAGGGATGTGATTGTATAAAGATTGTATTGAATCCATAAATCTCTTTATGGATTCTGCCTTCTTTAACTTTTTGTTTGTGTGTTTGGGTTAATTTTTATTTTGGTCTTTGTTTTTTTGAGACAGGGTTGTTTTTTTGTGTGTGTATAACCCTGGCTGTCCTTGAACTCATGAAGATCCACCTGCTTCTGCCTCCTGAGTGCTGTGATTAAAGGTGTGCGCCACCACCACCTGAGCTCCACTCTGCCCTCTATTAAGTCTTTCAATCCATGAACACAGGGCCTTTTTAATTTAATTAGATTTTATCTAGTTTCTTTTGACACTGTTTTATAGGTTCCAGTGTACATATCTAGTATTTGTTAAATCTATTCCCAAGTATTTTTAAATGTGATTATAAACTAAATAGGGACTGGAGAAGCGTCTCTGCTTTTACAGAGGACCTGGGTTTGGTTCTCTGCGAGCTGATCAGAGAGCCCACAACTGCCTGTAACTCCAGTTCCAGGACATCCAGTGCTCTCTGCTGGCCTCCATGGGCTCCTGCACACATGTTGTACATACAGACTCATGGAGGACCACACATACATATAAATCCTTTAAAAAAATAAAGGTATCTTAAGACATAAACAAATGAAGTATTTTTCCTGCTTTAATTTTCAGGTTGCTCATTGCCATGCAGAGCAGTGCAGCTGACCCTCATGCACTGATCTGGTTCTCTCCCAACCACAAAGAACCTCATCAGCTCAAATGCCTTTTGTTGTTGCTGTTTGATTGTTTTTGTGTGCTTGTTTTGTTTGTCATTTTTAAATGGTTGTTTGGGTTTTCTAGATATGATATTATTTTACCCATTAATATAGATATTTTCATTTCCTCTTTTGTAATCTGTATATTTTTAAAATTTCTTCATCTGGTTTAATTGTTGGCTAATAATCCCTCCGGCACAGTAGCGAAAGATATTATTGTTGACTTTGACCTCAAAAAATTTTAGTCTTTCCCTAATAATAATGGCAGCTGTGGGATTTTTCAGAGAAACCCAGGCAATTGAGAAAGTTGCCCTTTGTCCTAGTTTGGTGGGTGTTTTAATGGTGGAGAGGTATTGGTTTATTAATTGTCTTTTACATCTGTTGAGATGATCATGGGGTATTTTATCCTCCATTCTCTTAATACGGTCCATTATATAGTTTGATTTTATTTTGAGACAGTGCTTCTCTGTGTAGCTTTGGTTGTTCTGGTACTTGCTCTGCAGACCAGGCCAGCCTTGAACTCACAGAGATCTGCCTGTCTCTTTTTTAATTAATTGATTAATTAATTAATTATTACATAAAGATCCCATTTCCCCCGCCTCCCCTCCTCCCACTTCCCCTACCCCACCCCCATCTGCTCCTCAGAGAGGGTAAGGCCTCTCCTGGGAAATCAATTGAGTTATATTATTTGATTTTTTAAAAAATGTTGATCCAACATAGAATTTTTGGATAGACCCATTTAGTCATGGTGGATCATTCTCTTAATACAATTGCAGATTCACTTTGCTGGTGATATTTTGATGAGGAAGTTTGCATCGGCATCTATAAGGGACATTGATCCGTCGCTTGGTTTTCTTGTACCTTGTCTGGATTTGGTAATGCTAGCCTCATGGAAGGAGTTAAGACACCTGCATCCTCAGCCCCAAGCCTGTCAATCTATAGTGATGACTTGTCTGCATGACATGCTGGTGCAAAAGAGGCACAAAAGTTGTGGGCATAACCAACCACTCTGATGGGATCCAAGGACCACTCAGTATGATGGACCCATCCCTGACACTGCTCAGAACATTAGACTAGATAGGCCACGCACCCAGAGGAAACCCAAATACTATTGTTCTGCTAACGGAACACAGCAATAAGATGACTTTTAACAATATTTTGTTAAGCCCATAGATCAGTGCCTTGCTCAGCCACCATCAGAGAAACTCCCTCCTACAGGAGATGGGAACTAATACAGAGACACCCCAGCTGAACAGTATGTTAAGAATGAGAGACTTTGGAACACTCTCCCTTCTCTTAAATGGGATGTCTTCATCAAACCTCACCTCAGGGCTCAGGGAACTCTGTGAAAGAGAAGGTGGAAAGATTGTAAGAGTCAGTGGGGTTCCACGATGCCATTACTGCTCTCTGATCCTGGTTTTGGATAATTCTGGGCCAATGGGTGTGGTATTGGATCATTCTGGGATGGCTCACAGGTTAAGGCACTTGTCACCAAGCCTGATGACCTGAATTCAATCCCCAGGACCCACATGGTGGAAGGAGAGAACTAACTTCTGAAAGTTGCCCTCTGACCTCCTTTCATGTGCTCCGGCAAGAGCCAGTGGGAAGGCTTAGTGACTAAAGGTGCTGGCTGCCAAGCCTGATGGCCTGAGTTCAATTCCCAGGACCCTCATAGTGGACGGAGAGAACTGACTCCCGAAAGCTGTCTGTACAGACACTGTGACACATTCATTTGGAAAGAAAATGCAGCTACTCCTGTTCTTGTCTCCCTGTCATGGTGGGAATGTCCAGACGGCCCACGCCTAGATCTTGCCTTCTGGCTTTTAAGGGAGAGAGGTTCTCCACCCCTTCTAGCGTAGCAGTGGACTCAGAGTTCAGCATCAAAAGCCAGATGCACAGTCTTTGATAACACAATGCTCAAAGGGGGCAACCGTGTGCAAGTCTGTTCCTTTCCCTAGGCTGTAATTCCTTAAAATCAGGAAGCCACCAATCCCCACATCTTTCTCTGCATTTCTCAGCAGGAGTCTTTTTCTTTCAGTGAAGTAGCTTTCCTTATATATTTCTAGCCTCAGAGAAAGTCTCCGGACAATAAAAATGCTATAACCTGTGCAGGTGGACAGTAACAGGCCAGTCCCCTGGATCTTCAGGGGGGCACGGCAGGAGTGAGACTCAATTCAGGGCTCAGATGCAAGCCCTGTGCTCCTGGGACCTCCTCAACAAGGATGCTCTGGGGTGTGTGGGTGCTCTCAGAGTTTCTGTGAGGCCCTGAAAGTCAAACAGTCGCGCAGTGATAGCTAACAAACATTGGCAGTACTGGGCTTTCTGAAGACATCACTTAACTATTGTGCTCACTGACTTCCAGAAGCAGTTCAGTTTGGGCAACAGATGACAAAAGATGAATGTGTCATTGCCTCTAGGAAGCCTACACAGATGGCCATAGGACAAAGAAGAGCAGCGGCAGCCAGTGCTGGGACTACACATTTGGAGCAAGGGGTGGTACCCTAGAAGGGAAGCTGGAGCATGATGCCAGGGGCCACTCAAGGTGTGGAGTGTGGGAAGAGGAAGAGGCTGATGGGAGCATGGCGGTTGCCCAGCTGACTCCTAGATCCTCAGCACGGACAAACACTGAGTGTTGGTGGCTCCACCTCCCATGTACTCGCTTTTCTGCTCAGCATAGCCTGGCGAGTACTACAGCATCTGAAGGTAATTAAATTCGTGGAGGAATTATTCTCAAGGCAGGTTTCATTTTACTGAAGCCTGGTAATTGCAGCTTTTTTCTATGTAAGCCATCACCTCTAGCTCCCTTTTCTTTCCTAATTTGTAAAATGACACTTTTTCCATGAGTTTTTAAGCCAGTCTTTTAGGGCAGTGGCATCAGAATTCGCAGGGCCTTCACCAGGCTTGCAGTTCCCAGCGGCTGGGTTCAGACCTGCTCCAGGGGAAAAATGGAGGCGAACACAGGAACTTGGCTTTTAAATAATTTGCCTTGTAAATCTTTTGCAGTTCCCTGTCTGAGCTGTATGTTCTCATGGGAGCATGGACTTTCTGTGACAGGGAAAACCGGATTTCTGCTTGGATATGAAGAACTTCCAGGGCCACCACACTGTTCTCATCTGTCATCAAATGTGATTTAAAAGTATTCTTCAAGACTGTTGAAAACTTACCCCCATAAACATTTAGTCGTGTGTAGCCGTGGTGGTTAGCAGTCAGCTCACAGGTGCTATTCTGTGTCCGTCCACACAGTTCGTCATCCATGCTCTTGGCTAGAATAGCCACACTGCGTGGAGCCGCACTTACGCTTAAACTGACTCATTCGGTGCCACATGTCACAGGCTCAGAGGTCACCCGGGTGACCCCATATTTTCAGGGTAGGTGCAGACCCTCCCCTCACATCGAAGGTTCCACTGGACCCAGCTCAAGGGCAGTGGGCACAGGAACCACCTGAGACCTGGGAGCTCTCATTACACCTGGTCCAAGTTTCTGGGGGTGAACCAGCCTTTAGAAGATGACTGTATCAGTCATGGCTCTCTAGAGAAGCAGAACTGTCCAGCGTCTGCATGTATATATAAGGGATCTACTAGAATGGCTTACAAGCTTGGTCCAGCTAATCCAACAAAGGCTGCTAGCATTAGAAGGTCCAAGAAAACTAGTTGCTGCTCACTTCACAAGGCTGAATCTCTCTGTTGGTCTTCAGTATACCCCAGAATCCTGAAGAAATAAATGCCCGTGAAAGAACAGACTTGCTATAGAGGTGAGGGCAATCAGGCAAAGACAGAGAACTTCCTTCTTCCACGTCCTTTATATAGGCTGCCCACAGAAGGTGTTGCCCAGATTAAAGGTAGATCTTCCCACTTCAGAAGATCCAAATTCTAAGTGAGTCTTCCCACATCAAATGATTTTATTTAGAAAAAATTCCTCACAGGTGTACCAAGTCACTTCGGTTTTAGTTAATTCCAGATGCAGTCAAGTTGGCAACCCAACATAGCCACCGTAGCCACTTGGACCAGACGCAGGGGTGCTGTGGAGCCGAGCTCACCAACTCCATCTGTGGGGCTTAGAACCCATGGATGAACCTGGGAATGGGCATTTCTAATAAGCGCCCAGTGACCCTGAGCCTCTAGTGTGAGAAGGTAAACCATCTGGTGGAAATGAAGATATTCTAAAGAGACACTTGGTCCCCTTGCTTGGGCTGCCAGACTTTTAAGACAACAGTTTCCCCCAAACTAGAGTTTCTTCAGGAAACTGAGAGAAGGAAAGGGCTACCTAATGTCAGCCAGAGCAGGAGCTCGTCTCCCAGAGATTTGCAACTTGAAAGACCATGTGCAAGCCTGACTGGAGCTTAGACCATGACGATGGGCAGAGCCACAGCTCTGGTAAAAATGTTAAATTACACGTTCCTCATGGCTGGCACTTAAACCTGAACCTCACGCTAAGACTGAGGGAGATGAACTCGGGGATTCATTGCTCTTCTTCCCAGTGGGGCCACATTGAATAAATGTCCTTTCTCTGCTTTCCACAATTACCTGCATGTTGGATTGGCCTACTGAAGACAAGTGGCCCAGCCTAGCAGCAGGCTCTGCAGTCCTCCTCAGAAGGAGGTAGCACTTGAGATCTGACCCTCACTATCTCTCTTTGCTGCATATACCAGAAGCAATCATTGAGTCACATGACCCTTCCACTAAGTATGGGTCTTAGGAGCTGCTGGTGTAGAGGGAAGCTTCCCGTTTTCACCCACGGCCACGCTCATTCTGAACCTGACGCTCCAGGCTCAGCGCCATGTTCACGGACACAGACCAAAGCCCGTTATAGATATCTCCTCCTAGGTCCACAGCTGCAACCCATGTGTTAGTCCTTATCACCTTCCTGGCCTCTTTACTACTATCAGTTTTTATTAGTATATTAGACTACAAGATGAATCTATCAGGGGCTTGGAGAGATGTCTCACTGGTGAGGAACACTTGCTGCTCTTACAGGGAACCTGTCTTAGGTAGGTTACTCTTGCTGTGATGAAAAACCATGACTAAAAGCAACTTGGGGAGGAAAGAGTCAATTTCGTCTTATAATTGTCAGTAACAGGAACTCAAGGGCCAAGGCATGAACATCAGGGCAGGCACTCAAGCAAGGCAGGAACCTGGAAGCAGGGGCTGAATCCAAAGCCAAGGAGGAGTACTGTTCACTAGCTTGTTTTTCATGGTTAGCTAAGTCCTACTTTCTTCCTTCCCTTTTTCTTTCTTTCTTCCTTCTTTTTTTCTTTTATTGAAAATTCCTGTTTTCATACAATATGTTTTGATTACAGTTTCCTCTCCCCCCATCCTCCCACTAGGATCCTCCCACTAGGATCCTCCCACTAGGTCCACACCCTTTCAAAAGCATCTAAGAATTAATAATAAAATAAGGTTAGATAAAACAAAGACAAACAAATTGGAACAGGACAAAACAACCAAACAAGAAGAAGAGCCAAAGAAAAATCACACACACACACACACACACACACAACACATATAGAGGCAGACACACACACATTCCCTCCCCAAACAGGCATACTCTAAAAACATTAATCTGGAAGTTATAATATATATGTAAAGGACCTGAAGAGCTTTTTAAAGTGCCCTGACTTAACACTGTGAGACAAAGAAGCTCCAAAGATTCTGTTGAGTTTGTTTTGTGTTGGTCACATCCACTGCTGGACTTGGGGCCTACCCGTAAGAGTTTTCCTAGTGAGACTCCCTTGGTGAAAACTAATTGTTCATTTGCAAGTGGCTCTCAGTTGGAGACAGCTTGTTTTCGCATACCATCCAAGACCACAGGCCCGGAGTAGAGCTGCCTCCAATGGTCTGGGCCCTCCCATATCAATCATTTACCAAGAAATGCTCTATAATCTTGCCTACAGGCCATCTGATGGAGACCATTTTCTCCACGGCGGTTCCTTCTTCCCAGATAACTCCAACTTGCATCCAGTTGACAATAAGCAAACAAACAGATAAATAAATTAGTCAGGACAGGGCCTAAGTTGGTTCCCAGCACCCATGTCAGACTTTTACAACTGCCTATAGCTCCGCTCCAGGACATCCAGTATTTCTGAAGACACCAGTATTCACATAGGCTCACACATATGTGTACACACACGCCCATTGTGGAATATTATTTTAAGATGTGTTATATTTGTTTATGCTGTGGAACATCTGTTTAATGATGCAAAGATGTGTTGCATTCTTTTATGTTGCATTTGTTTAACTCTGGGAAGCTGTGTTACTGTGCCTGTCTAAAACACCTGATTGGTACAATAAAGAGCTGAACAACCAATAGTGAGGCAGGAGAAAGGATAGGTGGGGTTGGGGTTGGCAGGCAAAGAGTATAAATAGGAGGAGAAAAATCAAGGATCAAGAAAGAGGAGGAGAGAGGATGCCAGGGGCCAACCCCCCAGCCACCCAGCCACCCAGCCACCCAGCCACCCAGCCACCCAGCCACCCAGC
>LOJH01058525.1:0-11395 GCA_001685095.1 Ellobius talpinus
CCCAGGTCGATTCGGAAAGCCTCCCGCTGCACTTGCACTCTGGGGATTTGGAATGGCTCCAGAAAGCGCCACCTGAGCTTGTTTTCCTAGCACCTGCTGCTGAGTTCGCGCGTGTGTGTATAGGGCTCTGTGGGGTTGAGGGGCGTTCAACTTTGGGGAGAAGATGAAGTTGAGAGCATTTAGGATTTTAGTTGTAGAGATGACCGTACATTAGGTGAAGAAAGAAGACTGTGCATTTTACAAGTCGAGGTCACATCTGTCCCTTAGGAATATCAGAGCCACTATTATTATTGGTTTGTTGGGTTTTTTGAGACTGGTTAGGCTGGGCTCCCCTCCTTGTTTAGGGTGATCCTGAACCCTCTGCCTCCCTACTGCTGTTGGTACGGGCTAGCGTCACCAGGACCAGTATTACTATTTTTGAATTGTTCCATTTTTCCTATGCTAGATTTTGTTTGGGAAGCTTTATTTATAAATCATTTCACGCTAGATCTCATATAAAATATTTAAAGGCAAACACTTGTTTCTGGAAAATAAATATTAAACGATGTTTTATTTGAGCATATTATGTACTTGGCACTGTCGTGTGTGCTTTGGTTAGAAAAGAGCGGTGTGGACGCAGTGCCTACTTTGTGGGGTAAGAGGGACTCTTGGTCACCGGCACTGGGACTGCACACGGTGCTGCTGCTGTAGAAATGACGTCATTATGTCAAAAGACGTAACATACTACCTAACTGTACAATTTCTATACCCAAAGGTCTAAGCCCCCACCACAGAGGCGCATGCACATCTGTGCGTACTGCTGCATTATGCAAGAAATGGAGCCATCCTAGATGTCTGTCACTAGATCGATGGATTTTAAAAGTTGGTACATGTATACAATAGAATTGTACTTTGCCATAACCAGTACATGACATTTGTAGGAAAGTGGATAGAACTAGAAATAACTCCGTTAAGTGAAATAAACCAAACTCAGACAAATGCTGGGTTTCTATCGTGTGGATCGTGAACCGTTAAGTTTGTTAATTAGTTAACAAATTAAAATTAATTAAATTGTTCTGTGACAATTTTGTACATGTACACAATGCATTCTGACTGCTCTTGTCCCTGACTCTTGACTCCCCACCCCCCGACCCACTGGCAACCCCCCCTTCCCTGCAAAACTCTCCCCTTCATGTCATTTTGTTTTATGTCCCCTGAGAGTTTTACCAGGACCTTCTGTGTGGCCATAGATTTAGAAGCATTCATTTGAGCCTAGTGGCTCAGTGGTGGATGCACAACTGAACAGTGTCCCCCTCTCCCAGAATCTACCATTGGCCAATAGTTCAGAAGTAAGGAGCTGGCCCGTGAGCTGCTCCCCGACCTTGGTTTGATGGGACCTGACTTGTGCAGGTCCAATGAAGGCCATCAACTGCGACTGCAGGGACTGTGTTGTATCTAGAGGGTGGGATCTCAGAGCACCTCCCTCTGCCTGCTGCCTTTTGAATTCTCTTTGTTCCCTGTCCTACAGTTGTTCCTTAAGCCACAGAAGGGATGGTATCAGCATCTTGTGTAGGTCTGATTCCGCAGCTCTCCTTATCCTCAGCAGGCTTGAGTAGCTGTGAGACTGCATTCACCACTACTCACGGCAAACAGAGGTTTCTCTAGGGCTGGGAGTTCCATTTGTTTATAATTATGAACATAGATAATTAGAAGGGCAGCTTGACATTTTGTTAATTAAGCTAAACAGCAGTGGTTAGTTTTGTGGTTGGGGTTTCTGTCCTGCCCGGTTCCGTCAGTTGTTAAGTCCCAAAGAAATCACACAGATGTCTACATTAATGATAAACTGATTGGCCTTCAAGCTCAGGCTTCTTATTAACTCTTATAACTTATATTAGCCCATTATTCTTGTCTATGTTAGCCACGTAGCTCGGTACCTTATTCAGCAAGGCAGTCACATCTTGCTTCTTCTGTGGCTGGATCAGGACTGCATTCTTTTCCCAGAATTCTCCTGTTCTCATTAACTGGCCTCTTCTTCCTGTCTGGTTGTTTTGCCTATACTTCCTGCCTGGCTACTGGCCAATCAACATTTATTTAAAATATATTGACAGAATACAGACCATTGTCCCACACCACAGTTTCCCTCCAAAGACCTATGACGTCTCCAGGCATGGATTTTGGACAGGTTTTTCAGTACTAGGCATGGATTTTGTCCATGGAGCTGTCCATAAATCCAGTCGGAGAGAGACTGGTTATCTCTATAACAGTTGTGCCAATATTACACTGGTGGGTACCTCTTGCCTGGCAGGTTGTGCTTAGCGTTCATAGAGTTTCAGCTAGGTAAGCCTTGTCTCTTCTCTCCAGCAGCCTTCATGGCACCTTCTGGCACTAAAAGCTAGCCAGCAGGGAGGACGTTTCTGGGTCAGGTCCAACTTGGTGTCTTTGTAGCTTGGAACCAAGAGGCGTGGAACCTTCAGCAGTAGAGTCTTATCATTTAATTCTGGTGGACAACCAAGAAATGGCAAGAGCCTGTGCTGCTTTGGGGGCCTCTGGGGCTTCTCTGACCAACAATTCCTATGGAAGTGTGGTTTGAATGAGAATGGCCCTGACTGGTTCTTATATGTGAATGTTTGGTCCCCAGTTGATAAGACTGCTTGGGAAGGATTAGGGAGTGTGGCCGTGTGGGAGAAGAGGTGTCACTGGGGATGGGCTTTGAGGAGGTTTTGAAAGCCCATGCCATTCCCAGTTTCTTTCTGCCTGTGGATCGGATATAAGCTCTCAGCTATTGCTCCAGTGCTATGTCTACTTGCTTACTGCCATACTCCCTGCCGTGATGGGCATGGATTCTACCCTCTAGGACCGCAGTAAAGTCTTTTATAAGTTTTCTTAGTCATGGTGTCTTTTTCACAATGGAAAAGTAACCAAGACAGGAGGTGCCCCACACCTGGCACTGAGATTTTTTCCTCAATAACTTATTACTTCTAGGGCAGCATTAGCTAGTCTTGCAACTTACTTGCCTTTGAAACTTTGATATTTTTGGGTTGGGCTTCGATATGGCTTGGAGACACCCTTTGGTTGACACTCCCCTTTCCTCATCTACCCCACTATCCTAGCTTTAACCTTTCTGCCCCAGTATTCCTTCATCTCTTCTATATGTTGAGTAGCCCATGAAACTCTCTCTTCCCTTAAAGTCTCTGTATTCCCAGTGTCCCCTTTCCAGCTTCCTGGCTTCCACTGATATTCCAAGTTAAACACCCAAAACGGAAGTGCTGAAACTCAGGTTCTGGATCTGAATTCTTATATCTGTGCTGGGGGGTGGGGATATGGGAGTCATGAAATTAGGAAGGAGACCAAGAGAAGGGAAAATCTCAGGAGATGAGAAGAAAGTGATAGAATATCTGTGACCTGAAGCTGGAGAGAGATGGTTCAGTGCTTAAGAACACTGGCTGCTCTTCCAAAGGACCTGGGTTTGATTCCTGACACCCACAGAACAGCTCTTACCTGTCTATAACTCCAAATCCAGGGTCCTCTTTGGGTCTTTGCAGACACTGTGTGTGTGTAGTGCACAAATATGCATGCAGGTAAAACATTCATATACTACACACACACACATACATACATGTATATATTTATACACATACCACACAAATATATACTATAGACACACACATTTGCACCATAGACACACACACACACACATTACACATGACATGAAGGCAGAAGGGGGTTATTTCCAGAGGGAAGGGGTCAGAGATCGGGGAGGAGAGGGGGGAGATTCAGCTAGACAAACTGAAAGAAAATATCATGATGAAGCCATGACTGAATGCTAGTTATAATAAGCGAATCTAAAAATTACCTTGGAATAAACAACAGGAACACCAAAGATTTGTAAATAAATATTGTTGAAATAAAAAAAGGAATCAGACCAAAAGTTTTTATGAGCTATAAAAAGGTATTTAGATTTTCAGTCTTTACGTTTTGTTTTCGGATAGCATATAGTATGGCCAGCTCTGTTTTCTTGGAATTTTGGTTTCCTCGCCTCAGATCTTTTGTGTTTTCATGCAAACCATGACAAGACAGCTTTCAATACAGCCACATTTTGAATGAGATTTTTGGGAGGTTTACCCCCGTCAATAAGTCGTGTTGGAGGGAGCAGCTGACAGAGTTCAAAATGGAAATGTTTGAGTGAGAGGAATGGGTTTGAAGTGAGGCGGGGTCTAGGCTCGGAAGGTGAAGCGAGTCTGTTGGGGTGGCTGTGGTGGCTGTGATTGGCAGAGGAGATACTCCTATGCTTTCTGTTTCCTCATCTCCTCTAAATTATCCCAGGTAATATTGTCCCTAGAAATGGGAACGGAGGTGCTTTTCATTGGGTAGATTGTTTTGCACGGACTTGGATTTCCAGTTCCCGGGATGGCACGTAACTTTGCCCTGTTTAAAAACACGCAGGCTGTTTGACGCTGTGTGAGGACCATGGTGAAGCTGATTCGCACACTGGCAGATCATGGTGATGACGTCAGTTGCTGTGCCTTCTCGCCTTCCCTCTTGGCTACCTGCTCCTTGGACAAGACCATCCGCCTGTACTCCCTAAGTGACTTCGCAGAGCTACCACACTCCCCGCTGAAGTTTCACACCTATGCTGTCCACTGCTGCTGTTTCTCGCCCTCGGGACACATTTTGGCATCATGTTCAACAGACGGTACCACAGTGCTGTGGGGTGCACACAGCGGACAGCCCCTGGCAGTGATGGAGCAGCCCGGTGGCAGCCCTGTGCGCGTTTGCTGCTTCTCTCCGGACTCCACATACCTGGCATCGGGGGCCGCTGATGGATCTGTTGTTTTGTGGAATGCACAGTCATACAAATTATATAGGTATGGCTGTTTCAACCCCACCTGGCTTGACTCCAGTTAAAATTATTACTTTTTATTGTGGTAAAATGGACATAGAGTTGACCATTTTAGTTGAAACTGTTAAGTGCACTAGAAATCATGGCCTTCTTTATGTTAACAATGAAAGTCATCTAATGCTCTTCCTGCTTGGTGTCTGTGAAGCAGGAGGGCCAGGTGGCCAAAGAAGATGGCACCTTTGTGGTCTCAGCTGAAGAAGGTGATGCTTTTAAGTGGTGGTGGAGGGTTAACCAGGTTTAACCAGGCTGCTCAGATGAATGCAGGCTCTCTGATTTCTAGAAATGGGTGCCTGCGGTTAGCTAGCCAGGTTCGTGATTTCCACCTCTGCAGCACAGCTTCCTTCCTGCACGTGACTACTTCTGCACTAATTGCAGAATCCTTGCCAGCTTGTTTTCCAACCTGAGGAACCGTGTTGTCAGGACAGTGCTTTTGTGCTCTCTTCCCAGGAGAATTCCTGTTCACCACATGTGGTTTTTTTTTTTTTTCATGAAGAGTTGGTTTGAAGATGAGGCACACGGCCTTATTTTAGTACAAAAAGAAATTGAATGTGCTTTTTATTATAATAGTGTGTCTTTCCAGTAAAAAGCATTCTGTATATTTTAAATATGGCCATTGTTACTCTTGGTTGTTTTTTGCTCTTTTACGTTTTGGGGTCTTAACATGCTCCTGTTGACCTGCTAGAGACATGAGGATTGTAGCGACTCAGATCCTCGCGAGCTGGTTTCAGCTGATAAGTTTCAGTGCTCCCTGTACTCCGTCAAGAGTGTGTCGGAGTACAGCATTGATGCTTTATTTTGTAGGCATCAGTCGCCCAGTCTAGTTCTGTCATAGACAGCTGTCCTTCAAACGGGACTGTAACATAAAGAACCTCACCTCCTTCTGCTTGGCTTTGTTTCAGGTGTGGTAGTGTCAAGGATGGCTCCCTGGTGGCCTGCGCGTTCTCTCCTGATGGAAGCCTCCTTGTCACCGGCTCCTCGGGTGGAGACTTAACCGTGTGGGATGACCGCATGAGGTGCCTGCACAGCGAGAAAGCTCATGACCTCGGAATTACCTGCTGTGACTTCGCCCCACAGCCCCTTTCTGGTTGGTTAGCCCACCCTCTTCAGCACTAGATCCCTGTGTGTAACTCCTCTGACTTGGTCCTTTGAGGCTTCATACTGTCATTAGGCTGGAGAGTCTGCCCATTCTATTACAGAATCATCCTTTTTCTCTCTTTAAATCAGAATGAACCGTGAAGAGCTATTACATGGGGGAAAAAGTCTTTTTTTGTCTGTATAAGGCAATTCTGCTTGTTAAAATAGATTCAGATTCTTTGAATATGGATTTTTTTTCACAGACTTAACTGTTGCCTTTACTGTCTTTTTTTTAAAAAAATTGAATTGGGATAAAAGTTGGAAATTTTTCTTTTTCTTTTGTTTTTGAGACAAGGTTTCTCTGTGTGTCTTTGGCTGTACTGGAACTAGCTCTGTAGACCAGGCTGTCCTTGAACTCAGAGATCCGCCTGCTTCAGCCTCTGCCTCCTGAGTGCTGGGATTAAAGGTGTGCACCACCATGCCTGGCTAAAAAGGACTTTTAAAAAAAAACAGCAAATTCAGACTAAAGTTATAATCCTAAGTAATACTTATTTAGAAGAAATTCTGTAGCCATTTTAGTAGTGGTTTCATTGTCTCAAATGGTCATTGTTTACCTGCCATAGATGAGTCCCATTAGCAGATCTCGGCAGAATCAGAACTTTCTGGCTTAAATGTTTTACCAATTCTTTGTGTTTGTTTCTCTAACTTGCTGTTTTTAGGTGGAGAACAAGGCTTTCAGTTTTACCGATTGGCATCATGTGGTCAGGATTGTGAAATCAAACTCTGGTTTGTTTCCTTTACCCATGCCTTAGGTATGTTTCCACTGTCTAAAACTGTTTGTGACCTATGTAAGACTTTCATCTTTTTTTTTAACTTAAGATACTCTGGATATTTTAAATGATGGTAAAAAATTTGCTCTAAGAAACTTACTGAGTTGGCTGTTGTGGCACACACTTTAAATCTGAGAGTTTAGGAGATGGAGGCAGGAAGGTAAGTACTTTGGTAGCAGGCTCAGCTATGTAACATGGACAAGGCCAGCCCAAGCTGTCCCAGACCCAGCCTCAAAAGCAAAGAGAAACTTTGACTGGATGTAAACGCCTGCTGTTCATGGCTGTCACTGACCACACCTTGCTTCTTTCCCCTCCTTCCCTGCACACCATAAGAATCCACCCTGCACTTGACTTAGCGTAGACTCTTTCAGTGGTTTCCCTACTCTTGGGAAATGCTATTTATATGACCTTTATGTTTATTTATTGTGGCTGCTGTTTATTGATGTGTGACTCTTCCTCCTGCTCAGTCTCATTGTCACTTGGACCCCGGTGTTCCTTTATAGTGTGTATATATGATTCTTCCTCTCCTGTGCTCTTTCTGAACCTCTGTCAGTTGGATGTGGGACCCCTTGAGTTGATTCTCCCCTCCCAGCCACACACATTCACCTTTCAGGCTGTTGAATCTATATCTTATTTCTTTCACTTTGAGGAAATCCTTTACTTTTAATCTTTTGAATAGATCTCGTCAATTTCTGAAAGTTCATCTTTATGTCATTTCATTTTTTTTCTAAGGTTACGTATTGGGGCTGGAGAGATGCTCAGTGGTCAGGTGTGCTTACTGCTCTTGAAGAGGGCCTGAGTTCAGTTTCTAACACCTGTGTAGGATACTGATAGGTTCCCCTGTGGGCACCTGTGCTCACAGATGTTCATGAATGTATAATTAAAAATTAAATATAGCTGGGTGATGGTGGCGGCACATGTCTTTAATCCCAGCNGGGGGTAGAAGCGGATCTCTGTGAGTTTGAGGTCAGCCTGATCTATAGAGTTCCAAAACAGGCTCCAAAGCTACAGAGAAACCCTGTCTCTAAAACCAATGTGTGTGTGTGTGTATGTGTTTGTGTGTATGTATGAGGGTGGGGCATACATAGTATGTGTTTGGAGGCCACTGTGGTTTGAAGTTGGTTTTCTGTCGCCTCCACGTGGGTCTAGGCACCGAACTCCGGTCATCCGGCTTCTGTGGCAAGCACCTTTGCCCCGAGCCATCTCAATGGCCTTCTGTTACCCTGTTTTGGCTGGTTTGCTGCTCTTGTTTTAATGAGCGAGAGAAGAATTTCCTGAATGCCCTTGTGTTCTCATAACCTCTGGGTTTTGCCTTTGCTTGTCTGGATCTTTCTCATCCACACTGTTCCCTTCTCCAGACATCCAGTGACACTCTCTGTTTCCATCTAGAGATCTGACAGAGAGGCCCACAAGTCTGTAGGATGAAGTGGTGTGTTTGCCTTTGGGGGAGGGAGTGGAGGGCAGATGGAGCTTGTCTTCGACCACCATTTTCCTTATATAGGTTTCTCCTGGGGCCTATCGCCTGCCTTGTGCAGCATACTGTTGGGCGGGGCTGGGAGGGATTGAGGTGGACAGTGAGTGTTTCCTGTTCAGACTCTGAGGTAATTGTTGTTTCTGACCTTGTTCCCTGGCTATTGATGGTCCTATCTGAAAGCTTTTCCTGGGACTGAATAGTTCCTCTTCACCTTTAGCCCCCTGCACTGAACTCTGGGCTGTCATCTTTGAGCTGCCTGTCCGTTGACCTGTTTTCTGACCTTCCACAATTGGGTTCAGTGTCTTGCAGATGCCTCCTTCTCAGGCACTTCTGAATGCATTCATATCTTGATGAATCATTCATTGTCCTTTAAGGATTCTGAAGCTCTGTGGTCTTACAATTTTTTGATCCACGTGCCTCAAAATGGGATGTCACTTGTTACCTAATAAGCATTAGCTAGAACACAAACCACGATTTTGTTACGAATTGTACTAGAATGTAGGGAAGAGATTGCAAGGAAACGAGACTCTGCTCTTGTCAGTTTACGTGAAAAACCCTTTTTATTTATAACACGGTGGGGAGGTGGGACTTCTGCCTTCTCAAGTCTGTCCTGGTAAGAAATACAAATACAGTCACGTGTGTGGGCATCCTCAATACAATTAGCTTGAAATTGTTCAAAAGAGAAACCTGCAATACCCCGTAAACTATCTTCACATGGCTCTGAGAAACATGGATGACCTCTTGAGTGTGTGGGGAAAGCCTCTTTAGACAGCATCTGTCGCTGTCACCGTCGGCACCTTCCTCGGCTTGATGGTATTGTGGGGCCTGCTCCCTGAGGAACCACACTCACGCGTGAGTTCTGCAGTCACCTGCCTTGAGTAGCTGACTTCCACTCTGTTTGACTGTGGGGATGAAAGCTTGAAAAGTTCACCTTGTGTTCTGGGATTTGTCGCTGTCTGAATGCTCTCTGCTCTCCCAGATAAACGTGTGTCTGTCCTGCTTTGAGTGTGAAGCCTTTGCTGCTCTTCTATAGCACCCGTGGCTGGTTAAATATTTGATGTGTGACACTTCAGTAGAGATCTTAAGATCTCAACACTCCATAACTTCTTGTGCTTACTTTTACAAGTTGACATCAGAACATCCTGAATTCTGTTTACTTTTAAGAGAGTTGTGTTTATTTTCAGTAATTCTAAAGATTTTATGGTTGTACTTTTTTTCCCCTTTGCTTTCAAGACAGGGTTTCTTTGACAGCCCTGCCTGGCTGTCCTGGAACCCACTCTGTAGACCAGGTTGGCCCCAAACTCACAGAGATCCACCTACCTCTGCCTCTTGAGTGCTGGGATTAAAGACGTGCACCACCATATCCGGCTACGGTTGGACTTTCTAAGAGAGCTGTAGATACTGTAGAGTTGTAAAATGTATAAATACCATTAATTTATGTACAGAAAGACAAAATGTGTTGGTAATGTCAGATTTTACAAAGTTCAAGCACTTGTTTTGATCTTCCCAGGTGCTAAAATTATGCATACTTCACATCTTTAAAATTTTTAGTGATTATAAAGTTGCTCTAGCCTAATCTTTGCAGAGCACATTGTTTTTAAAAAGTCTGTCATTGGCAGCACTAATTGGATTTAATGGATTATATGAAAAAAATCTACTGTTGAGAGAGTGTGTGTGTGTACGTGTGTGTACTATAGAGTAGACTCAGGACTCCATCCCCAACTATTACTGAGTTTTGAAACCATCTCAAACCTTCATTACAATGACCCAAGCTGCATGAAGATTTTTATGACTTAGTCTTTTTGTTACCCACATTATTAAAGAATAGGAATGAAATAGCTTTGACTTAAAATAAATTGTAAGCATTATCAGCTTACTAATTTTCTCTCCTTGTTAATTACAGGCTTTGAATTAAAATATAAAAGTACGCTACATGGGCACTGTGCCCCTATTCTGGCTTGTGCTTTCTCCCACAATGGACAGATGCTTGTGTCAGGGTAAGTGATCTCTGACTAAACCTCCGATGCTCCTGAGGCAGCCCCGTGTTGTCGCTTGGGTGACATTCAGCTGTTTATCGTGTGGGCGTATGTGTGCAGAGGTCCGGGCACAATTTGCAGGAGTTGGGTTCTCCCCTTCCACCGTGTGGGTTCCAGGGTTTGAACTCAGGTCAGCAGTCTTGGTGGCAGTCTTCTTTACCTGCTGAGCCATTCTGCCAGCCCAGTGGTTTTTCTCTCCTATCTTTTAAGTTTTAACCATTGAGTGGTAGGGTGCTACCTTGGCTTGGTTAGTTTGTATCCCCCCCCCAGAACAGTGAGGTCAGAACTTTGTTGGGATTATTTTAGCATCGGATATATTTCCCCTGCATCTCAGGATGATCTCAGGTGAATTCCACTCATTTCCAACTTAAACTTTGCTTTGCTGCAGCAGATAGGCCTGGTGTTTTATATGGTATATTGCTGTAGAAAAAGTTACTTTTCAATCTTACCATTTTGGATGAGATTCATATTTTTTTCTTCTAGATGTTCATAAAACTTTTAATATGTAGCTTCCTGTACATTCACTTAAGTATATCTACACATGGGCTTAATTTAGGTTGCTAGGAAGTTTTAGAAAACAAATTAGGGGGAGGGCAGGGAGGCATGCGCTCTGGGTGAGAACCAGAGGAGACTGCAAGAGTGGCTTCTCTCCTTTTACAACAGGGGTACCAGGGATTTAGCTGCTCATGTTGTCAGACTTTCTTTGAATCACCAGCTCCCAAATAATGACATGGAGACTTATTAAGTATGAAAGCTTAGCCTTAGCTTATTCCCAACTAGCTCTTAATAGTTAGTCTGTTTACATTAATCTGTGTTCTTCCACGTGGCTCATTACCTTTCCTCCATACTGGACATCTGACTCCCTCTGCAGCTCGCTGACGAAATCTGCCTCTTTTCTCCCCGGAATTCCTGTCTCTGCCCAGAAGTCCTCTGCCTATTCTCTCCTGCCTAGCAATTTGCTACTCAGCTCTTTACTAAACCAATCAGAAGGTGTCTTTCACACAGTGTGCTCAAATATCCCACTATATCCTCAGGCTTGGCAACTTCCTTCTTCCTCCTCTTCTTTTTCTTCTTTCTTTCTTTCCCTCCCTCCGTCCCTCCC
>LOJH01058526.1:0-10953 GCA_001685095.1 Ellobius talpinus
TCCGGTGAACACCTGGTCCCCGAGTCTGGGGGTGGAGGGGACGCGGCCTCCCGAGGTCTGCTGGCCGCGCCGTGAGGTCAAGGGGTCCCGTTCTCCTTTCAGGCCTCAGGGCGGGGAGAGGCAGGACGCCCGTCGCCCTTCCAGCGTGGCTCGAGGCGGCCGGAAGGCGTTCCAGCCCCTGGCTGTTGTCCCCGGTCCCCCTTCATTTCCTTTTCTTTCTCTGCTTCATAGAAAGGGCTTGGCCTGGTGACCGGCTGGGCCACAGATGTCTCCCTGCTCCCGGAGCTTCCCAGCTGCCACCACTCCCCTGAGCCTCCCACCTCCCTCTCTAGACCCAAGTTCTAGGGAGCAAGCGTTTATTAAGCACCCTTTGTATGCAGGGCACCTTCAGGGCAAGCATTTATTAGTCTCCCTTCATGCTGGAGGCCTAGGTGGGAAGCTGAGGTCTAACTCCAGGTCTGTTAACGTTTAACCCGTTAATTGTCTGGAAAAGCCCCTCCCGGGGTGACCTTTAACCTCTGAGTCATGGTTCTGCCCACCAGGCCTGTTTTGCCTCCTGCGCAGACCTGGGTCCAGTGTGGACACTAGGGCAAGCGGCTGGGACTCCCTGTGCCCTCTTAACTAGTACTCTGCCCCTGAGGGACCTTGTGAAAGTCACCCCACAAGATGAGACTACCCTTGCGGGGTGGGGGGTTAAAGGAAGAGTGATGCTCACGCCTCTGCCACCCCCAAGACTCTGCCTGGGCACTGTGTGACAAGCCAAATACAGAAAGCAGGAAGGGCTAGGGTTAAACTCAAGGATTTCCCACGAATCTGATTAAAACAGCTCTGCTTTAGTGGGAACAAAGCCTGGTTGGGCCCGGAAGGTACAATAGTTTTGGAGTCATGGTTGTTGGCGTGAGGACAGGGGTCCTAGACTGGACTGTTCTAGAATCCTTGGTGGCAGTATCTCAGAGAAACGATTAAAAGTGGGGAAGGGGGCTTAGGAGAAAAGCCATGGGAAGGGGGACTGGGTCACAGATGCCCGAACAAACGAATTTTGTGGGGCTAGTCTAAGGGAAGGGAGAGTTTGGAGTGGGAGAGTACAGCCCCTGCCCCAGTGTCCCCACCCCCCCTCTCTTGAGGCCCGACTGAGGGTGGGCAGGGCCTAGCTACGCCCCCATAACCCCTGCCCGTGGCCCCGAGGTGACATTTGACCTTGCGGCTGCTGAGGACCTGGGGACAAAGACACTGGACCCATCTGCCGCTGGGATGTCCGTGGGAACAGCCAGACACTGTTTGCTGGGAACCTGCCCCTCACCCCAGCAGGCGACCTTGGCTGACCACTAATGACCTGGTGGCTAAAAAGTCGTCTACTCAGTGGGCAAAGGTGCTTGCTGCCAAGCCTGTAGACCTGAATTCGACTTCCAGGGACCTACATGGTGGCATGAGAGGACCAAGGACTTGTAGGGAGGGGAGGGGAGTAAAAGAAGGACGCTGTCCCCCATGCCCCCACACCTCCCCACACCCACTCACACCAGCAAGGTGACCTGCCTCACAGCAGGGAGTGGGAGAGTTTGGGATAAACACAGGTCCCCAGCCCCAGTGACTGCTTCAGTCTCGGGCTCACGGCCCTGGGGCACTGTGGCTGTCCCCTGAGGTCAGCACACCTGCACAGGTGTGGCCTGCAGGGCCCACCCCCAGACTAATACTGCTCTAGGATTTCAGGCTGGAGGGAACAGCTGGACCCCATCCCAGCCCCCACAGCGAGGGCTGTGGCAGGTACCCTGCCAGTCAGCTGCTATTACACACATAAAACATTCCCCCTTCCAGAAGCCCTGACCTCCTCTCCGCACAAGTCCAGGGTGGCAATGTCGCTGTGTCACAAGTGTCTGTACTCAGTCTGTGTGTAGATGCCCTAGGAGGTCAGAGGTGCCACCAGACATGGGTTCTGGGAACCAAACTCTAGTTCCTTGAAAGAGTAGTAAGTGAGCCAAGCAGTGATGGCGCATGCCTTTAATCCTAGCACTCGGGAGGCAGAGGCAGGAGGATCTGCGAGTTAGTTCCAGGACAGGCACCAAAGCTACACAGAGAAACCCTGTCTCAAAAAATGAGAGAGAGAGACAGAGAGAGACAGAGAGAGACAGAGAGACAGAGCAGTAAGTGCTCTTAACTGCTGAGCCAACTCTCCAGCCCCAACACAACTAAAAAATAAATAGCATTTGTGGATACACAGGGTTCTTCTTGTGTGGTGGTCAGAGGACAGCTTTGTGGGTCCGCTCTCTAATTCGCCTTATGTGGGCTCTGGGAACTGAGCTCAAACTTTCATTCTCAGCAGCAGTCACCGTTATCCAGTAAGCCACCTCTCTAGTCCCATTTTTAGTTTTATTTACTTATTCATTCATTAGGACCTTTTAAAAGATTTATTCATTTATTATGTAGTGTTCTGCCTGCATGTGTCCCCGCGGACCAGAAGTGGGCGCCAGATCTCACTATAGACCCTTGTGAGCCACTGTGCGTTTGCTGGGAATTGAACTCAGGACTCTGAAAGAGCAGTCGGTGCTCTTAACCTCTGAGCCATCTCTCCAGCCCCCATTCATCATTTTTTTTATATTTAGATATATGTGTGATTTCTTGCATTTGTGTCTGTGTACCATGTGTGTGCCTGATGCTCACAGAGACCAGAAAAGGGCGTTGGATCCCCAGGAATTGAAGTTACGGACAGTTGTGGGCCACCATACTGAGAATGGAAGCAAGGTCCTCTGCAAGAGCAGCAAGTGCTCTTAAACACTGAGCCACCTCTCCAGCTCCTCATTCATCATCATCATCATCATCATTATTAGATGCTGTCTCATGTAGTCCAGGCTGACCTTAAACTTACTATGCAGTCAAGGAAAGCCTTGAACCCTGAGTGCTGGCATTACAGGCAGGGACAGACTTCCCTTTGTGTGTGGTGCTGGGGAGGGAGCCCAGGTCGTGTACATGTTGGACAGACATTTTCCCCACTTGGCCCCAGGCTCTGTGCTCTGCAGAAGCCTCCCACCTGCTTGGTAAGGGCTGCAGATGGAACCCAGTGCCTCCTCAGCACAGGCTGGTGGGATGGGCAGAGGCAACTCTGAGGGCTTCAAGCACATGGCCTACTTATGAGCAATCACCCCACCCTTTTTTTCCTCTAAATGCAGATCCCAAAGCAGTCTGGGAGTCCTCTTCCCCAGCACCCCTGGGAACACCTCTAACCTGAAGGCTTCCCATCTCTGTCCCCCTTTGGGAAACTCAGCACCTCCTCAGGTGGTCTGGCCACAAGGGACAAAGGACAGATGGTATGATGTCACAATAGGACACTTTCCTCGGTTAATTAATAGTGTGTATGTGTGCATTACTGTAGAGCCTGTAGAGTTCAGAAGAGGGCAACAGATCCTCCTAGTTGACATTACAGGCACTGTGGCTGTGGAGAGTGGACCTGAACTCAGGTCCTCTGCAAGAGCTGTTGAGCCATCTCTGCAGCCCATGACAAGACATTTTATGGCATGCCTGCCACAGCTGCATGTTACATGCAAGTTGTCTGGGTCCTACAGGAAAGTCTGGCCTGACTGTGGAGTCCCGGGCTTCTCCAGGGCTCTGGCTGTGGCTGCCAGCACCGTCAGCTCCTCTGCCTGCTGGGCCTGCATCCGAGCAATCTGCTGCTCCAACTTCCGGCGCTGCTCTTCCTGCTTCTGGTGGGCTCCTCTGAAGGCCAAGACCAGGGAGCTGCCAGGGGGAGGGGAGATTCCTGGCTATGATTCACAGGCCTGTCTAAACTAAAGGCAGGGGCTGTGGGCTTGCTGCTGCCTTTCTGAGAAGAGACCTACCTATGAGCCTTGCACAGCTCTCTGTTCAGTTCTGCAGTCTGAACATGTCTGGTTCGGCCCTTCTGAGCCACCTGTTCCAGCTGCTGCCGCAGGGATTGCAGCTGTGCCCGAAGGCCCACTGTCCTGCAAGGGTGATAGAGACCGTCCCAGTCACTCCCAACCCTCTCGCTCTCCTCCCGATACACCTGCAAACAGCACACTCTACTCTCAACCACACCTGCTTACCCCCGCCCCCAAATCAGGCCCTGACACACACCGGGCGAGGGATGCCAACAGTTCCTGGGATAAGGTCTCGGAATCCCATGCTCTGCCCATCTGGTCACCAGGGAGGGCAGGAGGGCCCTAAGGGAAGTGGACAGGAGAGAAGAGACAATGTGTATGCTGTGTTTAGCCCAGGCTGGACAGCGAAGGCACCCGGTTCCCAGTCAGTACTTTGTTTTGTTTTCTTTAAATCAGTGTTTCTCTGTGTAGCCCTGGCTGTCCTAGAACTCGATTTGCAGACCAGGCTGGCCTTGAACTCATTGGAGACCCGCCTGCCTCTGCCTCCCAAGAGCTGGGATTAAAGGCGTGCACCACCACCACCCGACCAGATTGATTTTTATTTTTACACTACTTATTGTATTTATTTACTAATGTTGTATGTGCATACATACATGTGCCACAGTGTGCATGTGGCAGTCAGAAAGCAACTCGTCCTCTTCCCACTATGTGGGCCCAAGTGTAAAGGATGGGACACACATGCCAGCATCTCCATAAGGTCTGGGGGCTCCCCCTTCTGAGGATGACTCAGGACTGTTTTCCTTTCCTTTGGATACTGCCAGAACCTCACTGCACTTTAAGACCCTAAGTGACTCAGCTTCCTCACTAAGATCTAAAGCTCCCCAGACCATGGGCTGCCACCCACCTCGTGCATCCCCCTCCTCCCTTCAGGGAGCTTGCCTGCCCTGGGGTTTTCCTTTCAAATTCTAATAAATTGAGTTTCTTTTTCTTTTTCTTTTTTTTTAAGATTTATTTATTGATTATATACAGCATGTTTTCCTGTACACCAGAAGAGGGCATCAGATCTCATTACANACTCAGGACCTCTGGAAAAGCAGTCAGTGCTCTTAACCTCTGAGCCATCTCTCTCCAGCCCTAAATTGAGTTTCTTTTAGCTACATTCTTAAATTACTTTTTTTAATGGAGCTAAGAACCCACAAAGGGACCCTGATTCCCAGCTCTGCTGAGGCACCCCAAGATTTTCAGTAATCCTTCTCTCCTGATTTCTAATTATTTTTTGTTATTTTAAAAGTTTCATTGATTTTCATTTTCTGTGTGTGGGTGTTTACAAGCCTATGTCTGTGTAGCATGTACCCAAAGTCCAGAACAGGTTGGACCCTCTGGAGCTAGCATTACAGACGGTTGTGAACACCGTGTGGGTGCTGGAATCCAGCCTGGGTCCTCGGCAAAAGGCAGCCCGAGCTCTTAACCACTGAGCCACCGCTCGCTCCATCCGCTCCCCCGCCCCCATTTTTAATACTTCAGTTAGAAGACTTGCACCCCTGGGAACTGACCTGGGGTCGGCAGCAAGTGCCTTTACCGCTTGTTCTTTGGGCAGGAGGATGCTCAGAGTCGCCGCGATGGTGGGCACAGTACCTGGTAGTGCTGCTGCCCATCCTCCTCGTCGTCCTCCTCTTCGCTGCTCGGGTCCTCGCTGCTGCCTCCTCTGCTGCCGTCTCCAGTCAGGTGAGTCCGCTCCCAGCGAAGCTGCTGCATTAGCAGCAGGTGGGCGGGGCCCTGGGCCCTCAGCGCTGACTCCCGCAGCTCCAGCCCGCGCTTCTCTCGCCGGGACAGCTGCAGCCGCAGCACCAAGTCCGCCAGACTGTCCTGCAGAGGCCAAGAGTCAGGAGTCCAGGAAAACATCTTGACCTGCGTCATGGCCTTCTTCTTGTAAGAGCCACAGCTGGGAAATGACATTGTGGAAGTGTCTAGAATTTCTCAGATCTCAAATCTTTTTATTGTTTGAAATTTATTTTATGACAGGCAGACAGAATAGTGCAGGCCTTGGTCCAAGTACTTTAGGCAGAAGCAGGTGGATCTCTGTGAGTTCAAGGTCAGCCTGGTCTACCTAGGGAGTTCAGGCAGCCAGGGCTAGAGTGCCTAAGTGGGTTTGCACACGAGTGTAGTGCTGGAAGAGGCCAGAAGAGGGCATCAGAGACCACGGAGCTGGAGTTGAATAGTTGTGCGTTTCCACATGGGTGCTGGAATCTGAATCCGGATCCTCTGTGATAGCATCCTGCACTCTCAAACACTGAGCCATTTCTCTATCTTTTAAATTTTTTCTTATTATATATTTTTGAGACCTGGTGTCACTATGGAGCTCGGTTGAAGGGCTGGGACTACAGACGTGTACCACCATCAGGTCTGCTTTTCTTTCACGGAAGGGGTTGGGGAGTAAGGAGGTTTTCATTTGTGCTAGGCAAGTGCTGTACTACGGAGCCACCCTGCCCCCAGCCCCAGGAACTCATCGCCCTTGGAAGAGGATGTTGGGAACACCCCTTGCAATGGCTGATCTTGGTTGTTAACTTGATGGGATCTAAAATCACCACAACCCTGTGGACACACCTGTGAAGAAGTATCTAAATTAGAGTAGTAGGTGGGGGCTGCATGCATTCCTCTCTCCTCCTAAATGCAGATGCAAGCAATGTGACCAGCTGCCCCAGGCTCTCACAGTCACAGCTTGATGATGGACTGCACCCTGTCACTGCCAGCCAAGCTGAACAGACCTTCAGCTGGAACTGTTCCTGTCAGGGATTTCATCATAGCAACCCAAAGGCAACTTACAGAATCTTAAGGAAAACCTAATCAGGAGAAACTCCTATGCATCCCCAAAACCCTCAACTCCAGCACTTGGGAGGCAGAGGCAGGAGGATCTCTGTGAGTTTGAGGCAAGTCTGGTCTACAAGAGCTAATTCCAGGACAGGCTACAGAGAAACCCTGTCTTGGAAAAAACAAACAAAAAACCCTCCTCAACTCTAATTCTTCCTATAAGAAGCCAACTGCCCATTGCTGTGGGATAATGCTTTTGTACACTGTAAAGATTTGTCACTCATATTGGTTTAATAAAATGCTGATTGACCAGTAGCCAGGCAGGAAGTATAGACAGGGCAACCAGAATAAGAGAATTCTGGGAAGAGGGAAGGAAGAGATACAGTCACCAGCCAGACTCAAAGGAAGCAAGATGAGAATGCCTCACTGATAAAAGGTACCAACTCACGTGGCTAAACAGAGACAGGAATTATGGGTTAATTTAAGTTGTAAGAGCTAGTTAATAATTAACTTGAGCTAAAAGGCCAAACAGTTTATAAATAATATAAGCCTCTGTGTTTCTTTGGGATTGAATGACTGCAGGACCAGGTGGGACAGAAACTTCCGCCTGCAGCCATCCAAGGGAAACCCTGCTTGCCTCTGGTCTCCAATGACATCATCAAGAGTGTGTTGTGACATTGTCAACACATTCCTACCCGAGTAGCCACCAGGTCCTGCTGGATCTGAGACTTCTCTAGCCGAGGCAGGGCTGGGCCAGGCTGTATTTCCAGAATGGCCTGCACTGTTGCTTCTGTGTGGGGCATAGTGGGCCTGGGTGTGGTGTCAGGGTTGAGTGCCGGGGGGATCTTCACCAGAGCCCAGCGTTCCTGGAGATGCTGGATATAGCCATGAAGCTGAGCAGCCAGTTCCTGTGGTGTAGGCTTGTCCACACTGCTGCCCTCAGGGCTACAGGAGACAGGAGGGAGATCATGCTACACAACTGTCCCCATGGCACAGTATAAGGAGCTACCACAATCCCGTGCCAGCTGGGCAGTCTTCCAGCAGATAATATGGCAGGTGCTGGGGCTCCCCTAGCATGCATGAGGCTCCATTCCAGCACCATTTAAACATCCCAGCTCTCAGGAGATGGAGGCAGGAGGGTCAGATACATAGCAAGGTGGTGGAACCTAGATGGTAGTTAGAGCACCAGGGGAGTTTGGATGTAATTCTGTGGTATGCACAGTCTGCACTGGACACTGAGGCTGCACGGACAGCTGAGACACTCTCTGCAGTGAGTTCGCAGGTACTGCGACAGATGGCAGAATAGAAGTGCATTCCTCACACTGTCAGGCCCCCACAGGGCTTTACAGTGCCTCCTTGATTTAGGACTACACCATGCCTGGGCACTTCCTGTAGCACTGCTCTCTGCTTCCTGTTGCCAGGATGGATTAACACTTCTGAAGTCAAGATCCAAAATTTAATAATTTTTCTTTTCACTGATCCCCCCCCCAGCTTTAGAGGTTGAAACCAGGGTCTATGCATCTATGTGAGACTATGTGGTGATTTGCTTGTATGTTTGGTGTTTTATTTATTTATTTGAGACAGAATCTCACTGTGTAGACCAGTATGGCCTAGAACTTGCTATGTAGACCAGGCTGGCCTTGAGTTCCTCAAACTCTGCCTCCTGAGTGCTGGGATCAAAGGTTTGTGTCGCCACACCTGGTGTCAGGCCTTGTGACCATCAGCCCTGGGCAGCAACAGGGCCAGGGACATTACAACCCCATAGGCAGCAGGCTCTGGGACATGCACCCCAGTTCTTGTGCTTCCTGAGGGTACCTGGGCCAGGTTATCTCTCCATCCATAGCGGCTTCCTTCTCCACCAGCAGCCTAGATGCCTCTGTCTCCGCAGCCTGCAGGTCACTCTTGATGGCTCCAGCTCCAGCTCCAGCAGTCCTCAGAGTGAGCAGCACTCCATATGCCTCCTCACAATCCTCGCTGTGGGACAGGATCTGAGTGTTTCAGCACTCAGTCCCAGCCCAGTAAGAGGTAGGCAGAGCTCTATGGATTCAAAGCCAGCCTGGGCTACACAGTGAGACCCTGTCTCAAATAAAAATACCACAAACCACTAAAAGACAGCTCCCACCCTACATACTTTATGGGTCAGAACAAGACCTCGTGGTAAGGCCATGTGCCTTCTGAAGGTCCCATGTCCCTCTTTACCTAGGATCATTTTGGGATGCAGCCCCACCCCACTCCCATCCACCACCCAGGCAGTAGGCACAGACCTGTATTGCAGGGCCAGGCGCAGGGCTGTGGCCTCAGCCTCCCGCTGGCCCAGCTGCATACTAAGGCTCTCACAGCGGCCCTTGTGACCCTGGAGCACAGCCAGCAGGAGGCGGTTGAAGCACTTCAACTTCTCAATGCTTCTGCCTCCAAAGTAGGGCAACAGTGAAGATGAGTAAGGCCCCAATCAGCCAGAGCCCAGTTTCCTCCCTTCCATCTCTCTCACAATCCAGGGGCAGGAGGTATGGTGCCCTTAAAAGCTCAGCAGCTGTGACTCAAGTCACTCACCCTTGGAGCTGCCCCATCTGGTCCTCCATGAGGTACATCTCAGGGGCTGAAGGCTGTGTGGAAAGGCACTCAAAGATGTGGGTACTGGAGTCACTCTGGAGGCGCTGGAGAAGAGGGTGAGCCAAGGGGGAGTCCTGCCAGGAGGACATGACTTGATTTACTCATCATTCTCCGTTTTGGCAGGGCTGCAGGTAGAACCAAGACCTTGGAACAAGCTCTATACCTGCTGCATCACTGAGACACAACTTCAGCTTCGGTTTGTGTTTTAGGTGTATGTGTGTGCACACATGTGGGATGTATGCTTGTGTGTGCCATGATACATGAATCAATGTCCGAGGACAACTTGTGGAAGTTAGTTCTCTGTTTCTACTCTGGGAGTTCCAGGAATTGAGTACAGCCTATCAGACTTGGCAGCAGGTACTCTTTCCAGCTGAGCCGCCTCACCAATGCTTATTGTTTTATCTGGAGACAGGGTCTCACTACAGTTATTCGTCACAGTCCTTCTGTCTCAGGCCCCTAAGCAGCAAATTAGTGATTTAAGCTTCTTTTTTACTTTAATTTTAAGTGTATGGATGTTTGTCTGAATGTCTGTCTGTGTACCATGTGCCTGCCTGGTGCCTGTGGAGCCCTGAAGAGGGTGTCAGATCCCTGGAACTAGAGTTACAGATCTCTGTGAGATGCCATTTGGGTGCTGGGCACTGGACCTGGTCCTCTGCCAATGATCCCTAACCAATGAGCCATCTCTCCAGGCCCTGTTTAGGATTTTTCAGATACCTATGTGTTATATTAACAGTTTTCTCTGAGATAGAAACATTCTAAACTCCTTAAGCAGGAAAGTAAACAACTCAAAAAAGCTTCAGGAAGTCCCTGAAACTGAGCGGATTCACTAGGATCCTCCCTGTTGGGGTAAGAAAAATTCTTCTGAGACCAGCTGATTAGTTGCAAAGAGGACTAGAGATCAGACCAGCTGCCAGAGAGGTTTAGACCAGAGTCACTTGGATGGGACACTCTCCAATCTTCTGAGCTGCCTTCAGGCTGTGAATTGCACTCCAGGCTCTCAGCTTTGTGAGCTGTCAGGCATGCTGGTGTGGGCTTTGGTGATGCAGCTGTCTTTGAGTCATTTCTGCTCATGTATGGAACCCCTCTCTCATGATCCTATATGTAGCCCCAATAAACTCATTGCTGGACTAAGTTGGACTTTGGTGGTATCTGTACTCTCGTTTGTCATGGCTCCCTACCTGGGATGAGTTGATGTGTACAGTGTCTCCTCAGGAAGACTTTTGTCACACACCACTAGGGAAGCCATAAAACACACATTGAAGCTTACCCCACACTGGAAAAGCAGAGGACAGACATTATGACCCAGACTCTGAAGACTTCAGGCTCACCTGAGGTGCCCAGGGCTGCCCTTCTGCCCCAGAACTGCTGGAATTGCTGCTGTTTGTACACCCTGCTCTGAGGAGGGGGGTGGGCAGGGAGGCCTCCAGCTGCATCAGGGAATCCTCCAGCTCCTGCACCTGCCAGTGATGGAGGATCAGACTGTGGCTTCACATACAGACAGTTCTGTCTGTCTTCACATACAGCAGGAACCCAACCAAGCCTTGTCCATATGACCCGAGACAGGTCCCCAGCTGCCACTCAACACTTACCACCCCCCCACAACCTGGGGACTGCAGCTACTAGCAGGGGGTGGGGGAAGTAGGGACAGTTCCACTTTTTTTTGGTTTTTCAAGACAGGGTTTCTCTGTGGCTTTGAAGCCTGTCCTGG
>LOJH01058527.1:0-11395 GCA_001685095.1 Ellobius talpinus
TATTAATTAACCAATGAAAGCAACAGATAGATAGAAGACCCTCCTACATCATTGCTTCAGTATTAGATTCTTATTTTAGAAATCTTGATGCTCAGTGTAAAAGTCCAGAGGATAAAAGAGGAGCTCCATTTCGTTTTTAAGCTATGTCTACCATCAGATCCCTGCAAACTCATTTCAATAAGAGATTAGCGGGGATGAAATAGAATCTCTATACTTGAAGGGTTAATCACGATCTCAAGAGAAGCTGGAAATGCTATTGTATAATGAAGATAAGATTAGATATCACTCCCATATGATTCATTTGATAAATCTTTGTATCCTTTCCTCAATTTGACATTAACAGCTACTGCAGCTTTGTGTAGAGAAATACCTGGTGACTGGGGGCCCAGAGTCCTCTATGATGAGGACCAGGATGATCCACATATGAGTCATCTAGAATGGTTGAGGTTCAATCTGATGTTGAGGCTCTTCTTGAATGATGAATAGAGGTTGAAGATTTATGTAGTAGTTTTAGTTGTAAGGGCTGCTGTCAAAATAAGGTTATAGTTTTTCTTTATTAGAAAATATTCATGATTGCTAGCTTTTGGGGGAAGCAACCATATGTGTGAAGGTCAGGAGACAGCTCTACAGACTTTATTCTTGTTTCACCTTTACATAAGTTACTAGGATCCAACTTTGGTAAACAGGCTTCCACAACAATCACCTTTACTTACTGAGCTATTATGCTTGCCTGATTATAGATTTTTTTGTAAACCTCTCTTATATTCATCTTCACTAGAAGAAAAATGTCACACAAAATCCTAGTTGCAATATTTACAGATGTGGTGAATGCTTAAAAACAAATTTAATTAGCATTTAGTCATTATCTAAAATGTTATGTTACAATATGACATTTTCATGAAGTTTCCTCATATTCACCCAGTCCCCAAACTTCATTCTGTTTTGTTACTTTCACTGGTCCCCTTTCTCTTCCAAATACATACATACATACATATATACATACATATGTGGATATACATAGCTAGATGATATATATAGACAATAGATAGATGATAGACATGTATGATAGACAGATGATATATATATATGATAGAAAGATTATATATATATATGGATGGATAGATAGATAATGTAAAGATGACAGACAAATCTAGATTTATTTTTCAGTGAGGGAAACATATTTGTCTTTTTCAGTCTGGCTGGTTTTGCTTAGTATCATAATCTCTGCTTTCATCTACTTCCCTGCAAATTATACATTTTTTTTCAGAAAAAAACCTAATAACTCTATCCTGTGAATTTTGGAAACAAAGCTAGAATGTCTGAGGAGCACTAGAGCTGGGATATAGAAACTGATGCTATGGTTCCTGGCTCAGACCTGGTTACTTGGAATCAACTACTTCATTTCTCAGCTCTCCCTGGGTGTTTCCTTTGATGGCTCACACCGAGCTTTAACAATCATTAAGTATGGTATTTATAAAACCAACTTCCTTCAATAATGAACAGTTCTGAAGGGTGATGTGACATCATGAGCATGCTTCCACTATAAGTTCAAAGTCAATTCCATCCCTATCTGTTTGAGTTACATTATTATTGCCATAATAATGCACCATGACCAAGCCAACTTACAAAAGGAAGAATTTTAGTTTGGGACTCACAGTTGCAAAGGCAGGAAGCATGGCAGCATGCAAGCAAACATGGCAATGGAGTAGTAGTTGAGAAATTATATTATTATCAGCAAGTAGGAGGCAGAAGAGTTAACCCTTGATGGAGGCAGGCTTCTTGAAATTTCAAACCTACCCCCAGTGACACACCTCCTTAAACAAGTCCACACCTCTTAATTACACCCTAAGCAGTTTGACCCATGGGGATTTAGCATTCAAATACATGAGTCTATGTGAACGATTGTCATTCAAATCAGCACATTGCCTCTGCCGAATTCAGTTACTACCATTTCCTCACAGGTATTCTTGCTGCAAATCTTTCCCAATACAGCTTTTTATGTTATCCCTCTCAAAGTATATTTAGGAGGAACGCTTGATGCAAAATATCAGTGGGTATTTGTTGCGCCCACAGTGTCTGATGTATAATAATCTGGTGGCAAACACTGTCACCTCAATGGGATCTAGACTCAGGTAAGACAAAAGCCTCTAGCCATTATATGAGAGGCTGTAACTGATGTGACAAGAAAACACTGAATGTAGCTAGCATTGTCAGTAGTCTGGAGTCTTGCACTAAATAAAAAGGAGAAAGAAGGCTGAGTACGAGTTTTTCTCTCTTTCTTCTTCCTAACTGTGAACTCAGTGTCACCAGACACTTAACACTCCCAGCTACCATCCTTTCTCAACCATGGTGGTACCATCAAACTCTGAGCCAAAATGTTGTTCCTTTGACTAATTTTTTTTTGTTTTTGGAATCATTAAAGTAACTAGTAAAAGTAGCTAACCAAGAAGTTTTTTATTAAGTGAATTTTTCTTCGGTCAAACTACTACTAAATTGCTGATGCAATAAATGCTCGTTTAAAAGGAATGGTTCGGAGAGAAATATTTCCACTGATGCCTTCCCACTGTGTTCTGTACCTGTCATATCATATGCCTTCCCTTGGCTCAGTGCTAGGGATTGTAGCCTGAATAAGACACACCTTCTGCTCATAAGGAATGACAAGGGCTGAGGCTTTGCTGTTAAGGTCATCTAGGCTGGTCAGTTGCCCTTACTAACATGGTCTGTCTTAAATACCATAGTTTGATGGTGATTATTTTGCCTCAGTGTCAGGGTCATATCTGTGCCATTCCAAATTAATGCCCTAACCACCCCCTAACATTTATTTGTGTAAGAGAAAGAGCCTCTGGTGTGCTGCATTGTGCTAGGGTGACTATAGGCAGAAATAATATGCTGTACATTTGGATTAGAAAAAATGGACTTTGAAAGATTTGTCTATAATGAAATGATCCATAAAATATAAACATGCTTAGCTTGATTTAAAGATTATGTGATTTATATATGTATTGAGCATTATGCGATTACCTTAAAAATCTTTGTGACTTTATTTTTGTATCAGTTACAAAATTAGGACTGATTCTTGAGATGGCTCCAGAGGGCTAAGGTGCTTAGTATGAAGCTTGATAGAGTTCATCCTACAGAATCCATTTAATGGAAGAAGTAAAGAGACAGCCAAAAGTTACTTCCAACACATGAGCCATGGCATGCACAGGCCCACATACATACACAAATATAAAATCTGTTCACCATCAACCAGTTAATCAATCAACAAACGTAAGGAAAACAATTTTCAAACAATTAGATAAGATTAAATGTGTTCAGAGTGGTACATTCACTGAATAAATTAAACATATTAAAAAGCTGATGTTATCCATTCACATTTATGGTTTGGAAATTACTACAATAGAATGTTTTGTTTAAGTTAACTGCCCATTTGCATCAAACTATAAGCATTTATGCTATAAGCTAAACAAAAAGTACTGTCTGGCTTTTCTATTTCCCTACCCCCACACAAGCTTTTTGACCAACTCCCTTAACTCTAATCACAACCCAGCTCTGCTTCTTCTACTTCTGCCTGGATCTGATTTCTTTGGAAAGCTTTCTGATTGCTGTGCTGAGGCCTGAATTCTGATCCCTGTGTTCTCAGTCACACATTTTATTCTCCTTACGTTTACGTCTCAAGATGTGTCTCTGCTATAAATACAGCGAAACTTGTGCAAATGATCGCTGCTGACTTTGTAAAGATTCACCAGCTCTGATGGCTCAAGGTTATGCATTATCTAATATGTAATTTGGAAATTTGCAAATTGATATTTACATATCAACATTAGGAGGAAACACTATCTCACTGAGGGCAGAGATCATGTGAGGTTTCTACATAGTGCAGACCTGATAAATATCACATGACTACATCCAAATTAAAACTATATTTGCTCACATCCTGGTCTGGAGAGATAGGTGTGTTTTGTTTTTGCCAATGAGGAGTTGACTCATGGTTATGAACTTTGACATGTCTCTGGCTGATTGAAAATAAATTGTGCATAACAAATGAGTCGTCATGTAGGTACAAAATTTAACAGTTCATTGTCACTACCTACAACCAAGGAAGATTCTTTTCTCTGTGTGCTATTTATCTAGTAACTCTTGTTATTACTTTCATTATTAATGAGTTATTAGCAAGTCAGTTTTGTGGCTTTTGTATTAAAAGAAAGGGACACAAAAACATAAACAAAAACTACAGTTCATTTCTCATTAAAATGGGTTAAAAGATTAAGAAAATATTATGGAGGAAAAACTCTAAACATATACTTGAAAACATGTTTGTTTAATTTTTATGTATACCATAAACAGGCAAACAAAAGAGGATGTTATGTAGGCCATGGGAAGTAACATCATAAATCGCTATTGTTTTAATACGGGGGATATTTGCTATTCAAATATACTTTTCACTTAATAAATTATTTCTGTGACTAAAATTTAACTATATCTGGCTATTGAAATAGCATGCATCTGTTTTATAGAATAAGGGATGAAAAGGAGGGCAGATTTCCAAGTTGACAAAGCCTGACTAAAACCCACCTCTTCCTGGATCTTCTCCTCAGTTAAGGACAGTGAACATCAGTTTCTTCAATATGTCCTCAAATCATTCAGTTAAATGTAGACACATAATCTGTTCTGGGCTACATCCCACGGGTAAGTTTCCACTGATAAGGAATGAGGTTTTTTGTTCAGAGGAGTAAAAACCAGGGTAAATGTGGGCCTTTCTGAGAGTTTCTGATTCAAAGGTGACTGATTCAACATTAAGCAAAGCTTTTGAAGTAAGTATTTTTGACAGAGAGGCTTTCTAAATCTTTGAGACTATCATTAGTTCTGTGTTTTAACAAAATAAATCTTTTAAAGGGTCTATAAAGTATAATTTTAAATATTAAGATATTCAATATAAATGTCATCTAAAATAACTATAAATATGACATATTTGTATATCTGTTAACAATATGGTAAAAGCTAAAAAATAATCCCAACACTTTCTTGGCTCATCTCTCAAATATCTTGTTATTTCTTTTATCAAACTAAAACAATCTGATTTCTGGGAATAGAAAAGTGGCATATCATGATTATAAAACTCTTACTAAAGGTCAGTTTGAACATTTTCAATGAAGACAGACAATACTCTGGATTTTGTAACTGAACTAATCATATTTCAAATAGCTTGTAACTTTGAGAAGTGATATTTTTCTTTAAATATTTATTAAACAGTACTGGTATTTTAAAGCTTCAAAATATATTAATTAATACAACCTAAAATCATGAAAATTGTTTATTTGACATTTCTAGGTATCACATATTTCATTTGCAACAAAATATGAATTCTAGGTATACGGATGTGTTCCTTTCTATATATACAGACCCACATCCTTAGGATATAGAATTTGAAGTTCTTGTCATGGTTTCTTTTTTGAAACGGACTTTTATGATGTAGACCAGGGTAGCCTGAAAGACACTTTATAGCCCAGCCTGCCCTCAAATTTAGGTTTCTTCTCCTTTACCATACCAAGTGCTGGATTTCCAGACCTGTGTCTCCACACTTGCCTTCATTGTAACTTCTTATGTACATTCCATTTCAATACATTTCTTTCCATTCACATTTTTAAAGCTATCTTTAATTTTTGTCTCTTTGTTTTTTCTTTTATTAAAAGAAATAGAAGTTAAAATTAGAAGTAAATAATTTATAAAATATTAAACCAATGAAATTATTGGAAACTATGCAGCATATTAAAAATTATGTTGATTCTTTCTCTCTCCATCTTTCCCATTCTTCCTGTTCTTATTTGTCTCACCAGGAAGTACTGTGATAAACAGAGAGAACAGAGTAAAACATCATTTTTAAAGTGTTTTCTTTTCTCAAAGTGCTGAATGCCAGCTCAACAAGTATTTATTAGGCTTCTACCCAGGTCCTTGGGGATGCCAATGATATACAATCAAGTGTTTTCCTCAGAGGTATGACTTGATTTATTTTGATTTAAAACTGGCAAGCTAGAGAGTCCACTCAAGGTTGCCGTTGTTCTTTATGTATAAAATATTTTTCTGCTGGTTGGGATTTCACACACCAATGTCATTGGTTTAAAACCCTTGGTGTCAGCAACCCCTCCCCCAAAAAATAATTTTCTAAGAAAAACATTGAAAATTACAGATTGAAAAATGTCTATATAAAAACAAGTTAGTTATTCCAATGAAAAAGAATTATTTTAACTCTGGGAGTGTGAATAGAGATTTCTATTCTGTATAGAAGAAAATTTAGCTATTTTTTTCTTTTGTCTGTAACTTAAACCTTTTTTGTTGGTGAATAAACAACACTTTTTTTCCTTCTCATTTACTATAGTATAATATGTGAACATATTATTATATGAACACAGAAGGAATAAAGGTAATAGTTAGCTCACATATTTATTCAATAATTTTTTAAAAAGCATGAAGTTCTTTGCCTGCCACTGAAGAAGTGTGGAATTTCAGTATTTTCTTTGATTAAATACCTGACTTTTCCTTTTAACCAAAAAAATTCACACCTGGGGGACAGACAGATAAGAGATACAATATTGAGTCTTCTTCAACTTTTTCATTCATGTGGACAGGAAAAACAAGAGACATAGAAAACTGTTTGGGTCAAATAATACTAAATGAAAAGTTATTGAAGGGAAATAAAGATAATTAGAAAAAAACTGTAAACTGTATTTGAGTAAAGATTTGGATTAAAAGTTACTATTGCTGTCAAGAATAAATAAATAAACCAAGGAGAGGGACACAGCTGATTCAGTAAAATGTTTGTTATGCAGGCAAGAAGGCGTGATATTGCTTCCCAGAACCTATGTAAAAATTCTAGGCTTAGGGATAGGTATATGGCTCAGAGGTTAAGAGCACTTGCTGTGTAAGTATGGGATCTGAGTCCAAATTCCCAGAAATCACATAAATTGCTGAGTATAACTCCCTAAGTCTTTCACCCCTCGTGTTGTGATTGGGACAGAGAAAAGAGCACCATTGGGTTCCCAAACACCAGTCTCCCTCCAGTCTTAGTGAGAGACCCTCTCACAAGGAAAGAAGGCAGAATACGGGACATGCAATATCCTCCATTTACCTTCTCACTTGGCTACAGAGGTGTGGTACCTACACACATATGTACACACTTGCCACATACACATTCACACTCATTGTCTTAGAGTTCAGTTGCTGTGAGGAGACACTATGACCACAGTAACTCATACAATGGAAAACATTTAATTGGGGCTTGTTTATTGGGACTTGTTTAACAGTTTCAAGGGTTTAGTCCATTATTGTCATGGCAGGAAGCAAGGTGCTACAAAGGTAGGCATGGCGCTGGAGAGGTGGCCAAGTGGTCTACATTCAGATTGGCAGGCAGCAGGAAAAAAGAGAGACACTGAGCCTGCCTTTTGATGGTACAACCATGGTACCACAATGGTTGAAGAAGGACAGTAGCTGGCAGCGTAAAGCTTCTGGTGACACTGAGTCCACAGTTAGGAAGGAGAAAGAGAGGGAAACTTGTACTCAGCTTTTGAAAGCCCAAAGCCCTGCCCCTGGTGACAGACTTCCTTCAACAAAGCCACACCTATTCCAACAATGTCACACTTCCTAATTCCTCTTAAATAGTACAGTTAATGCCTTAGTGGCCACATATTAATTAAATATATGAACCTATAGGGACCATTTCTACCCAAACCACTACACTCATATACACCTGTGCACACATGGACACTCACAACAACAATAAAGTTGGAAATAAGTGAAAATTTTTAATCTTATCTCAGGGTGAATAAAGACAGGTAGAGATACCTGGGCTTCCCTGGTAGCTATCCTAGATTATTTGGGAAACTCCAGGGCTGTAAAATAATCTGATTTAGGAAACATTGGATTTCTGACTAACAACATCTGAAGGTTAATAAATTTAGCCTTAATAGACACGTACACACACATGAACATTCACAAACACAAAGAGTCATAAAAAAGCAAGGGGATTTGCACTTTTTAGTTTCAGAAGGGACAATAAGAATATAGCTCCTTCTTCAGGTGGTTTAGAAAAGGAGGCTGATGGGAACTGGGAAGACGGTTGAGCAGTTAAGAGCGCTGGGTTGTCTTCCAGCACACAGTTGGAATGTCTCAGCCTCTTGTAACATCAGTCTCAGAAGATCCAATACCCTCTTCGGGGCACCAGGAGCAAAGCACACACGCAGTACATAGATATACATGTAGAAAATCCACCTAATACATAAATTAAATTTTGAAAATAAAAAAGGAAAGAAAGAAAAGGAGGCTGATGCTTAAGCTTATAAAAGAGAAATGAGTTTCTGAGTAGAGTGATTTCTACAATAGAAAGCCTGCTAAGCATAGAGGTCAATCGGGTATGTGGCTTTCATCCACACTGACAAGTTCAGCTCCTTGGGTTTTAAGGCTCTGAGAACTCTGGAAATATTAGGCAAAAATTATCCTGCCTAACTGTATGGGATGCTTGCCTTTTCTTCAATCCTAAGGATTTCATCAAACTTTCTAGGAACTCCATAAAGGGATAATTTTTTATAAGACTGAAGCTCTGAGAAATATGAGTCAACCAGTAAGAAGCAAGCACACATAATAAAGGTAAGATTTCAGGGTTCTAAGAAATTGCTAGCTGACACTTAGGAGGTGGGCAAATGTCTGGACACCAGGACCTATCTACAGAGGTGGAACACGGAGCACAGACACTTTTATTTAGAAGCATACAACTTTTATTTTGAATGTTTTGCATATTTACTTGAGTAGAATTAAAGGATTTATCTAGGTTCATAGAAAGAGAGCAAGCATAGGTAGTCCTGGTGTTTTAGACATAAAAGATTTTAAAAATAAAGTGAAGAGAAGCAAAATGGTGGTGAATAAGGTAATCCTTGGTAACGATGAATGCTTTGAAATGAAGATAGGTGAAATGACTAGAACACAGACTTTTGGAAACTATAAAGTAGAACCAGATACACGACTGACAAGAAAAGTTAGGCAACCTTACAATGAATGAGACAATATTTCCAATATAACAGAAAATAAAATTAAACGCCATTGTTTTTAACAAAGCAACAAAATATGGTTTATTCATATTTAGAAGAAAAAATAATTGGTTTTAGGAGTATGATGGTGGCAACATGACCCAAGGACCTTCTTCAAATAGTCCCGATAGTTGAAAAGCACACCAAGCTTGGGCATGGTGTTTGCAAGGCTTAGGTTTACCTGGTGTGACATATGCTCTAGGTACTTCTGAGGGAAGCATCAAATTTACACTTGGGTGGAATGAAGAGTACAATGGCAACCGTAAGTGTCATCTGTCATGTGAGTATGTATCTGACCGCTCTTTCTTGGGAATCAGCGGTCTCACACAAACCTGCTTCTCCATTTTCTGTCTACTGGTGACTATAAGCATTTATTATCAACAGACTCAAATGTCTGCCTCCCAATTTAGAACCATTGTTACAATAAATAGATTTTAATGCTTACTTCCTTGTTGGGGCATTTAAGCCAATTAAGATTACAGTAGAATATTGTCATCGTCAAACTTCCGGGGTAAGAAACAGGGGGGAGATTCTCAAGAAAACAGACATTCTATTTCCAATGGAAGTTTTGTAAAGAACACATACCATCCTCCTTATGATCTTCTGTGAGGGCTTTCCAAACATGGTGTATAAAGTGTTTGGTAAAAACAGAACCCTCTCACCTTAGCTGAATGTTGTAATGTGTATTGATGAGGCAAGTGTCAGCATTTATACTTATTCATAGTCAAATAAAACCAACTTGTGCTGTTATTTGGAATTTGTAATAAGTAATTAGAAGCACAGAGAGAAAACAGGAGCAGCCTCCTGTAATCATTCTGTCAGGGATACTAATGAAGCATAAAAAAACTGGGATGGGACAGTACCCTGGCCTCTACATTGAATGCCCTAGCTGCCCCCATACAGTATTTCTTGGAAGGCAGCATCTGATTGCTATTAGTCAGTTTGCAAGCACAAGCTTGGAAAAGAAAAAGAATCCCTGCTCACTTGGTCCTGAAGAACTTCCTGAAACAATCTCCAAGAATCATGAAAGAAACTCTGGGCCTGAAAGTGGGGCAGTTTGAGCCTCCAACTGTTCAAACCCAGAAGCACATAGCACATCCCTTTTCGACGATTTTCCTCTCTCTTCCACTAAACCTGAAAGGCACTCCCACTTGCTCTGCTGGAGGGAGTTTTACCCATCTAATAAAAATGAAATGTGCTGCTCAATTTATCTAGTCCTGATTATGTTGGAAGGCAGCTAAGGGTGAGAGTCCTACATACTGAATGGCATGGGAGCCCCTGCAATCTAGAGTGGGAAACATTCAAAGGGCACCGTGGAGCTCAATTTACAGAAATAGACTGAAAATTGCTGCCAAGTGGCCTAGCAGACAAAGCTTATGTGCAGCTATCATAGATCAGGTTGCTCAATTTGAGGGGAAAAATGGTGTAGCATCGGGCAGTGATGGCTTCCGGTCCATCTTCTGAATGTAGAGAGATGTCACAAGTGTGGCCAACTCTTGGTTAACCTGACAAACTGAATTCAAAAACATTTTCTTTCTTCTAAATATCTCTTCTGTCTTTAAGATGTAAGACTGGCTTTATCGACTCCACTATTAATTTATATTTGGTTTCTGTTAACTATCCAGTCTAGTTGTCCCAGAATAAAATCCAAGAATTTCTTCACATGATATAGTTCATGTATTTCTTCAGTACTCTGCTGGAATCTCCCTCAAGTTCTTGGTTTCTGAACTAAGTTATTTTCATCAAGGATGTTTGGGGAAGTTATGTCACATTATGCCAACACCTTCTGGCCATGAATCTTATCCCTTTACCCCTAATAAAAAATGTCTCGGTTTTATATCCCAAGGAATGATTCCAGTGCTTTTTAAGATGACCTTCTGTTACACAGGCCGATGCTTACTTGAGCTCCCTCAATTAATGTCTTCCTAGGAGGCCTTGTTTGGGAATGACTTTTTTGCCATTTTGACAGACTTTAGCTTTGATATTCAGGCCAATTTGCCCTCCTCCTGCTTTCTCAGCTACCAGGCACTTGAACTTTCACTCACATTTTTCTGCTAAGCTTCTGCTGACAGGGCCTCTCTAGATGCCATTCTGTAGGCTGACTGAAATATAACCTCACTCCAGGTCAAACGCCTCTAAACTGAAAACCATTTCCACAAAGGAGAAAATCTCAGATATTTCAACTTTGTCTTATTTGACAATGTTCAGATAAGAACAATGACAGAGTCTTGGGTTTGTGTTTTCCTCTTTCTCCTTTTCTGTGTAGTAGGAGAGAGAGAGAGAGAGAGAGAGAGAGAGAGAGAGAGAGAGAGAGAGAG